>CABFWB010001093.1:14257-31813 GCA_902151455.1 Timema bartmani | reverse complement strand
GTCTACTGTTCACAGAACTACTAGTAAGACTGTAGTAACGATAATAACATGGAGTGAGGTCTACTGTTCACAGAACTACTAGCATATATACTTTACACGGACCATTTTGTGAAATGAGTTTAGTATTTTTGGTTGATAACATTAATTTAGTCTTGAAACAAAGCTGGAAACATTAAATGCTGGTTATCTCTCGCGAGCTGCTATCATTATTTATGTACAAGGTTCTCTATTGGATTACGTGCGATGATACTGTTTGTTGAAGGTAATTAGTTGTAATATCCGAGTGATGGCAGGTGTGGGTGATAACCCAATATCCACCGAGTGCTGGGCGATGTGCACTATTAACCAAGTCTGTCCATTAGTTCCACCTCGACACCTCCCGTGTGTGATGAATGATGTAGTGGTGGCCGCGTGAATGGAGACCTGGGCGTGCGAGTAGGCGAGCAACTGTTGCTTAGCAGCATCTGGTCAGATCGTGATCAAGACATCGTCACACGATAAGTTGCTTTACAACTCTCACACTTGGTCGGATCAGTCCTCAGCCACACACTCCATGTCCGTGATGTCCGTAGTCCTTGGCACTCTTTAAATGTTGGATCAACCCTAGCTTTTTTTAAGGTTGTTACATGGGGAAGGAGTTTTATGCGTTTGGAAATCCCGCATTTTTGAAGAAGTGGTTTTATATTTTTAAATATGGTTTTCACCAAACTGTAGGATAAAGCTATCAACAGGTCACTATATAACCATAAAGTTTAAATTTTAAAAATTCAACTATGCTTTACGCCAATATACGTACTTATGAGATTAAAGTAAAACAATAGATACCTATAACTAGCCATCCTCTATCAAATACAGTCATGTTTTGACAGGGTCACAACAGAAAATTTGAAGAAAATGCAGGATTTTTTTAAAGGTTTTATATAAGTTACCAGACTTTTTTTGAAAACTTTAAATTTAAAGTTTAAACTCTTTAACTGGTCAAAACTCAAGCCTAAATTTTGTTGAAAACCATTTTAAGAAATATCAAACCACTTCGTAAATAATCCAGAATTTCAAAACAGTTGCAACGCTTTCAGTGGTTAATCCTTAAGGAGGCAGGCTACGGAGATCCAATCACAGCTACACAAACAAGTGAGAACCAGTGTGTGGATTTAAATTAAATCTGTGGTGTTTTTCAAGGATACTCCGTCATTTTCTAAACGTATCGTGTTTTCATTTATGTATCCTTAATATCAATTATAAAAATATTGAACAAAAAAGTAAATAGTGTAAGTATTTGTTTATTTTATTGAATTTGTGGAGATTGTTTAAGCTGTAATTTGAGATTGTTTTGGTTTGAGGTTGATTTCACAAAGTATTATACTTTCTGATTGGGTTACATCACGATTATCACGGACTTAGGATACTATTACACTATACTAAGCATTTTAGATAGAAATAAATAGTTCATGTGGTTTATTTTATATACATTTGATAAAAGTAGGAAAATATTTATATGTTTTTTTGTATTAGATGTTTGTTATTTTTTCAAAAACAATGGCAAGCATTATTATAAAGAAATACATTTTTATTTGAGAATTTTCAAACCTCTTTTTCAAGAAAAAATCTAAAAGATTTTTATCTACCTTAATGTAGGGTGTCTACATAGATATTTCAGACGTAATAGAATGTTTTACGTCAAAATAGGCTATGTCTCAAAACTACAGAAAATTATAAGGTTGTCGGCTTTGAATGTTTTAAGTAACTATGCAACCTTCATCTACTCTTAAGGTGGCAAGTGGTTCCACTATGGTGCAGCTTATAAGATAGTCATAGTGTAATCAGTCAAGGTAAGACTGCTACCTTGCTTGGTTCCACTATGGTGTAGCTTATAAGATAGTCATAGTGTAATCAGTCAAGGTAAGACTGCTACCTTTCAGGTTAAAAGGAGTACTATATTCTAAATACTTCAAGGATTACCAATAATGCAATGAATATAACGTATAGTGTGTTATTTATATTACCATTTAGTTACGGTTTCAACCCTAGTTTTAACCATTTTGAATGTAATTTGATGCGTGCTTCAAACAGCCAAACAATTAAAACGTAATCATCATCGTGAAGATGGCCATGATTACAACTTTCCAACAAATCTCACTGAATATTTAGCGTTTAATGACTATAATCAGAGGTTCGTGAAACTTTCAGTTGCTTTCTGTGGGTTAGTCATGCCTGTCTCTGTCTGTCAGTGAAATGGAAGTAGAAAGTTAACAACAATTTTCCTGTAACTAGCATAAAGAACGGATTTATCTCAGGAGCCTCAACATGGCTGACCCAGTCTTACAGCGTCTTAACCTGAAACGTCAAACATTACGACACGGTTCAAGTTTCAACTAACCTGAAGGTCAAGGCTAGGGAGAAAACTTGAAGAGCGTTGTGATGAATTATGTCAGGCGGCTGCCGAGGATGTGTGAGTGTGTGAGAGTTTGCCTGCAGCGGAGCACGCAATGGCAAGTGTTTTATTTTTCATTCGTTCTCGAGACAGAACGATCTAACGGAACTTAATCACGTTTCCTACTTGGTGAGCTCTAAGCTTTTCATCTTATCTTGAGTCCTGTGAGGCCTCTTATTTATATGATTATCCCCTATTCCACTGACGAGTATAAATACTCACTCTACTTTGCTTCTGGACAACGTTGAATTGCATTCAAAATTATATTATTCTCGTTTCCTACTTTAGATATACATTTGCTTCCATCAATGGAGACAATTTTTTTTAAAAAAGTTCACAATAAAACTATCTCAAAGTTAAAAAAAATAGCTGTGAGACAATGTATGTCTATTTGTAGAATTATTTGAGAATGTGTGGTTTTTGTTTCAATGTTGTAGTTCTAAAAACTCGCTGAAGAGAACTTATATACACTAACATAGGAAATACTATTTTGACTGGCCGTGACGTCATAGGGTGGCAACGTAGTTAAATAAAGACTATTTAACCGGAGGGGAAAGGCTGATTATTAAAAACATCCAATCAAACACACAAAAAAAGCACGTTCTGTAATATTTCGTGTTCATCATGTCCTACTGAGCATTTGTGTATGTTTAATGTGCTTCAGAACAAAAATGTTGCTTAGCTTGTTTTGCTTTAATGTGGCTTAAAACATATCATTTGGAACAGAAACTGTTCGACGCTTATTAAGTAGGATAGTTAACATTTGGAGGTTGAATAGTTTTACCGTCCGTGCAGAATGTTTGCTAACGGGGTAGGGGTGAGGCAACGTACCAGCATTTGCGGGGAAGGAGAGGTGTTAAACGTTTAGGCCATAAGGGGGGCATAGTAATCCCAACCGGTGTTCAAACCCTAGCCTCCCCATCACTGTAAAATCGGACTAAATAAGGCTCAGGACATGAGTAATAGATGTTTGTTACTTTGTTCAGTAGAATAGTCTAATAGAACCTCCAGAAACCAAGGGGGCTGTCCGTCAGTAGGAGAACAAACAGGGGAACAAGATTATTCAATTATTTGTGCTGTGTTAAATGACATCATTCTGTTCACAAAGATCCATTCTACGTTCCTAGATCCTTTCGTTTCTCGGTCACTTAGCTCTTAATGAGAAACATAAATATTTAGACTTTTCAGAGTGGAAAATGTCAACTTTTAGACTCTGCATACAAGTCTATATATGTATATGTATGCATACAAGTCTACATATGTATATGTATGTGGCCGTTTATTTCAGTAAACACCAAACTTGAGCAGTGTTAAAAGTTTTGTCAATATTTAACCTAAACGCAACATGTGTGCTACCTAGGCAGCCTCAGTGACAATGCAGACGTAGGCCCCCAGGATGAACTTGTGCCTCCAAGTGTTTGAAGGTCGGGGCTAGTTATCGCTCAATTAACGCTTGTGCCGATTATAGGCGTCACAACATTAAATTGAGCATCAGAAGGTTAATGGCTCATTGTGCCGGGATTGGTAGACTTCCGCCCGGTTGCGCTCTAGAGGGACGTTATCTCCCGGCAGTAACTCCTCCAGAGGAACACAGGCGGGTACTATATAGATATGAGTGGTTTACATGTGCAGCTAGCACTTATCAAGTGATTCACTACTGGGAGGGTCCACACATTCCTCATTCTGTCTGTACTGGACAACTTTTCCTCATCAGACAGTTGTTGTTGTTGTTGTTCTGAAACATGCTTGTTACGTCTGAGAACCAGTCTCAGGGGATTCCCAAGGATACTTGTTCCGTTTCCTGTCACTTGGTGCATACAAGGTGCATGTATGGTGCACACGAGCCTTGCAAGATCAACATACCCACGTGACCGGCACTTGCTTCATCCTGGGGTTATATGAGCAGAGCTAGGTGTGAGTTAGTGTGCTGGTCTAGAGCAGAGCTAGGTGTGAAGTAGTGTGCTGGTCTAGAGCAGAGCTAGGTGTGAGGTAGTGTGCTGGTCTAGAGCAGAGTTAGGTGTGAGGTAGTGTGCTGGTC
Source organism: Timema bartmani (assembly GCA_902151455.1). Lineage (NCBI taxonomy): Eukaryota > Metazoa > Arthropoda > Insecta > Phasmatodea > Timematidae > Timema > Timema bartmani. Next base: position 27,344 of record CABFWB010001093.1, on the reverse strand, counting down.
TAGAGCAGAGCTAGGTGTGAAGTAGTGTGCTGGTCTAGAGCATAGTTAGGTGTGAGCTAGTGTACTGGATTAGAGTTGGGAGTCCAGGGTTCTAGTCCTGTCTACCTACTAGTCGAAATAGTTTAAGTTTCCGATGGATCTCTAGCACCTGGGACTGGTCTATACTAGCGTCTCAGTGCTCTCAACCATGGCAGGAAGGAAGGAAGTGAAAGTATCGATTAGAAAACATCTCCAAATTACTTGTACTTCATTATAAACCCAGGACCGTGAGATGAGAGCTGGGACAGGCATTTCTGTCTGCAAGAGATGCGAACCAGGTCCTCCCGCCAAGTGGGTCGCGGTGGCAGTGAACTTGCCGGCCACGATGGAGGTTAAGAGGATTTTGTATTCATTAAGAGAAACCAAACCTCGCCAAGGTCACGCGTCACGGACAGAACAACCTCCATCACTTCCGTCATGTGGGTTCGACCCCAGGAGGTGGTGACACAACACCGTGCATAGCTACGAGCCCGGGTTCGATATCCAGCGAGCAGCAAATATGTATCACTGTGACAATGTAGTCGATTGGTAGTACAGAGTCTGGTGGTTGTGGCTCACTGTCTATGACGTCACGGCAAGTCAAGATAAAAACCCCATGTTAAGGTATAATTAGGTTTTCTCAGCAAGTTTCAAAGATGTAACATTGAAACAAATAAGACATATGCTCTTAAATACTTCTCAAAATAGTCTTACATTGTCAAAAAATATTTTTTTGATCTTTGAGAGTTTCTTTTGGTTAACAATTATTTTTTAAATGGTCCCCAACTCAGGATATTTGGTTTATTCACGAAAATATCCTGTAGGAGTCTTCTTGCCAGGATGAAAATTAATAAAAAGATGTCCATGGAGGTAAATGTCTATCTAGAATAGAAAACAAGGAAAAGTTTATTTTGAAATCCAAATTAATTTTGTCCAGTACACAAATATTCGAGTGTTTATACCCGCCAGAGAAAGAGGGGAAGTATTTTCAGCAAGTAGACAAGAGGCCTCACCAGGTGAACAGTTCATTTTCTTACCCCTATTTCTATCTCGTACATTAGTGTGCTTAGTGTGTCAAGTTAAGATGCAACACACTTCGAACCCACCAAATAAGAAACGTCCCAAGTCGTGTTGTACGAAGTAAAGGTGAGTATAAATTGTACATCGTGCGTTTAAATACTCGCAGCCACTGCTCAAATTTAACTCAAATAGATAATCAAACATTTGGTTAGCTGTGAGACACTTGGCAGCCTTTGCAAACTGAACAACAGTTTTATAACTACACGGTAGAGATGGATTTAGTTTTTGTTTGAAAACAACTATCGTAATAAATACATTTATATTAATTTATACTAATAACACTTTATGTCAAATTGACGTAAAAGTAATTGATGCGTTTTAAGACACGAGAACAAAACTAAGGGTCGAGGCATTAGAAATATCATATCAAATGTTTGAATGTTGACCGGGGATGGAATTTACAGAACTTCATTTACACCAATTGGATATAGTTTTATGATATTTTATGTTTCATCGGAATCTATAATCACCTAAAAATGGTCAAAAAATGATGAATATAATAAAGAGTCGGTAAATTCCAAAACTGTCCTTATCCACCTTAAGTCATTTTTGCTAAGATGCAAAAAAAAAACTCCTGCCATGTTGATTAATTGATATTATTTAATTGTCTTTTTCTAGTGTTGATTACATTTAGCTATCATCAAAAAACCTCATTTGGCAAATATCTGCCATAGGATTTATTTTTTGTTTTTTTAAATTTTTGGATAAGGAGAGTTTTGAAAGAAAACAAGGTTAGGTTAGATTTGGGTAAGATTACTGAATTAGGCTACTTTCAATCTAGGCTTTTATTCTTACAATGTAAACAAAACCATAATAATTTTAGCTTGTAATTAAGTACGTAGCCTAGAAATAAATGTCTTTTGTAATGAAAACATAGCTTAAATGGCAGTTTGCATCAAAAATTACAATTAAAAGCACAAAATATAAAAAGGTGGTTAGGGGAGCTAGGCTACACTATGCCAAATTGAACAAAAACGTTAAAAAAGATAGGAATAAAGTATTGAGTTTTAAGTAGTACAGCACAATTGTGGGGAAGTCCTGCATCTCTTAAACAACAAGATCATCGTCATTATCGTCAGGCAAATTATCTTCTTGTGGAACATGATCACAATTTTCTTGACCATCAATCACTTCTGTAGTAGACAAGGTGTTCACGTTCCTTCCAGTTGGCACAACATGTTTCGCTAGAATATTAGCAACATAATTTAATTTGGCACGTTTAACAGGAACCATGTTGTTAAGCTGAACAGGTTTCATACTGTTTAGACACTTGCCCTTTTTATTAATGATCCTGGAACTCCACAATCGCATTTGAAGTTCACTTCATCCTGGACCTTAGCACTTCCGTTGGTGTTCTTAGTTAAACCAGTAGGTTTGACTACATCTTGAACGGTGGACTTCCAGTCATGTACAGGTAATTCTGAACCCAGCTTTTTAACTGTTTCAAAATCCTTTAAAAAATAGTCATGTACCGGTTAGGCGTCTCGATTGTCCCCCGACTCCTAATTTCTTTTTTTATTCTTCCGAAAACCCTGTCGGGTGGTAGGAAACAATGACCTACGATAAGGAACACAAATTCAACCTTGTTTACTGTATTCGGAGCTTCTTCTTTAAGCCACTTCATCATCACCCCAATCACAGTCGAATTTTTATTCTGTCCGGGACAGCTGTCTGAACAGAGCCGGACACAATCAAAATCTTCATTTCCTAGTTTTACATTCCTCAATGTATCAAGTACAGCTGAAGCGATTTCATTGGAACCTTTATATTTCTCATTTTCCATCCAGTCATAGATGGTAATTGTGTCCATATTCTCTGGTGCTTTTGAGTTCTCACGACGTACCGTAAAATTATTGTAGTATAGTTGTCTACTATAATATTCAGCCTGGTCGGGAACTCGGGGGAAAACCAGGTTTTTTTTACAATCGTAAGATAATAAAATAATTCTGTTCGTTTCTTTTTCACTAAGAATTGGCTGTAAAATGGTTTGGCAATGAACCCTCAACTGGATGATGAGATCAGATTCTATCTTTGAGCCTGTACTAGCTTGTTGAATCTACCTTTAAAATACAACCAAATAAGATTGATATAATCCAGGAATGGTACGTTAATGTTATTATTAATCATTACGTTCAGGGAAACAGTTGTCGCAGTAAGTGAGATGAGATACTCCAAACTCTGGATAAGGACGGTTTTGAAATTCACCGACTCATTCATTAAAAATATGATAAAATAGCTTCAAATTTACCAAAACAAAACCACCCAAAATATAAACGAAAACTTGTAAAGAATGCAGACAAATAAATCATGCGAGTCCTTTACAAACTGAAACTAAAATACACCTTTATGTAATGATAAACCTGTAGCTCTCTTACATTTCACTAGTCCTGAAACTAAAATACACCAGTATGTAATGATAAACCTGTAGCTCTCTTACATTTCACTAGTCCTGAAACTAAAATACACCTGTATGCAACGATAAACTTGTAGCTCTATTACATTTCACTAGTCCTGAAACTAAAATATACCAGTATGCAACGATAAACCTGTAGCTCTCTTACATTTCACTAGTCCTGAAACTAAAATACACCCGTATGTAATGATAAACCTGTAGCTCTCTTACATTTCACTAGTCCTGAAACTAAAATACACCAGTATGCAACGATAAACCTGTAGCTCTCTTACATTTCACTAGACCTGAGACCAAAATACACCTGTATGCAATGATAAACCTGGAGCTCTCTTGCATTTCACTAGTCCTGAAACTAAAATATACCTGTATGCAACGATAAATCTGTAGCTCTCTTACATTTCACTAGACCTGAGACCAAAATACACCTGTATGCAACGATAAACCTGTAGCTCTCTCACATTTCACTAGACCTGAGACCAAAATACACCTGTATGCAATGATAAACCTGGAGCTCTCTTACATTTCACTAGTCCTGAAACTAAAATATACCAGTATGTAATGATAAACCTGTAGCTCTCTTACATTTCACTAGTCCTGAAACTAAAATACACCTGTATGCAACAATAAACCTGTAGCTCTCTCACCTTTCAGTAGTCTTGAACATTTATCTACAAATCCCTGCCTCCAACAGAAATATCTCCAACTTAGTCTTAGATCTTCACCAGGGATGTGGAGTTTACTACCGAACAAGTAAACAGTTTACAAAGTTTATTTGGAATCTACATTATCTTGTCAGTCTGGCGGCAGCTGTTTGGTGAGAAATATAATGTTTGAGTATTCATGTAGTTACTTTACATTAACACTAATCAACATAAACGTCTGAAAACGACTACAAAATTATACAAAGCACGAGCAAATGACCTAAAATTTCATAAAGACAAACAAATCACCCATAAATCTCTATTTGTACAACCAGAGGATTGTGAACACGAGCATGGTCTATTCTAGCGGTGTTCAACCTTTGTAGACAATTATAGTTTCTCTCAACTTGATACCCCCACAGCAGTTGGTTCATAATGCAAGCTAAGCCTGGCCCAGATCAACCTTTCCTTTCCGCGCGTTCAAGTCTCCACAGTCAAGATAACACAAGGAGAGCCACAAGGAGAGCCACAAGGAGAGCCACAAGGGTGCTATTCTGTTCGACAAACGCCCAGAGCATGTTTTAAAAGGTAAATAACATTTTAGAAATATGTTTGCTGTATCGTCAAGGTCACGTCCTGTTCCTCTTATCAAAGAAGTGTGACAATCCGATACCACCATCTTAATGACTGTAAACGTCTTCCCAATCCATCCTACTACCCGTCCATCACGATATTTGGGCAGCGATGAGGAGGGTGGAATCAGGAAGAAATGTACTTCTGTCCTAATCGAACGGTATTTGAAACAATTTCGGAAAAAAAAACCACTCTTGATACACCCAGTCGGAATTTGAACCCAGACCTTCCTGGCTCCAGTAAACCAGACCACGTGAGTCTGACATCTAGTCCTCCTGAGAGAGAAGTTGTGTGCGAGGTTTGAGTCCCGGAGTGAGTCAGTAGAAGCATGGTGTTGTTCACGTCCATACATAATGTGTCAATGCCCCAGAGCCCCAGGGGAGTCAGGTGGGCCCCGCCCAGGACCAAACATGGGAACAATGAAACACTTCTATTGCGAGACTCAACCTGACACTGGAATACGTTCACATGGGTGACCCACTGGGGGACCTTTGGGGACCTCTGGGGGACCTACTGTGGGAACTACTGGGGGACCTACTGTGGAAACTACTAGGGGATCTTTGGGGACTTACTGAGGGACCTACTGAGGGAACTACTAGGGGAACTACTAGGGGAACTACTAGGGGACCTACTGTGAACCTACTGGGAGACCTAATATGAAAACTACTAGGGGATCTTTGGGGACTTACTGAGGGACCTACTGAGGGAACTACTAGGGAACCTAATGTGAACCTACTGGGGGCACCCTGAGGACAGACTAGTAGGGATAGAGTCATCAAGCTACTTGCTACTACCTGCCAGCTACTGAATGACAAGTATTACTGTGACTCACAGGGACATACTAGTAGGGATAGAGACATCAAGCTACTTGCTACTACCTGCCAGCTACTGAATGACAAGTATTAGTGTGACTCCTGCAGACACTCACCTGCACAATCGTGGCCACGGCCAGGCCAAAGGTGAGCGCTATCTGCACCATGCTGGGGTCGTAGCCGTCCTTCCACTTGACGGTGGTACTGGCGCACCCTATCAGCACCAACAGGAATGTTCCTAGGAACTCTGCAGCCAACATGCGCCAGATGTGTCTGTTGTCTGTAATGTCAGACAACCCCAGCACCGCCTTGGCTCCTGTAAGACAGAGATGTTTGTGAGATACACCCTGTAGCTGATGACACACAGGAGAAAGAGAGAGCTCATCTTGTGGACATGGTTTATATTCGTGTTACTGGAATGTCTGTAAATAAGCTCTATGAAATGTGAGCCAGCATACGTACAGTTAGGAACAAAAGTTTAATGTTGTGCATTTCCTGTAGATCCAAACTTTCTCATCCCTGTGCCTGAAGTCAAGAGAGCGTGTGGATTGTACACAAGCGTATAACGCACGATAGCGAGCAGACTGTGTCTCAGGTGGTAGAGCAAACACCAGAGAAAAACCGACACCAAGTCGCCAACTGTGTATATACAAGACATTTCACGTGGTGGGATGTAGCCATGGTATAGAGATATAGTCAGTCCTCAGTATTGTATGGAGGTGAGATATGGCCAGGGTATAGAGATAGTCAGTCCTCAGTATTGTGTGGAGGTGAGATATTGCCAGAGTATAGAGATATAGTCATTCCTCAGTATTGTGTGGTGGTGAGATATTGCCAGGATATAGAGATATAGTCAGTCCTCAGTATTGTATGGAGGTGAGATATTGCCAAGGTATAGAGATATAGTCAGTCCTCAGTATTGTCTGGAGTTGGGTTTATTGACAACATTGATACCAACTCTGCCAACTAATCAAATCTAAAGATAAACATAGAGCCACCCCTTGTAGCACTAGACCAGCTCTCTACACCTTGATATGAACAAGCCCCCTTGTAACACTAGACCAGCTCTCTACACCTTGATATGAACAAGCCCCCCTGTAATAATAGACCAGCTCTCTACACCTTGATATGAACAAGCCCCCTTTTAACACTAGACCAGTTATCTACACCTTGATATGAACAAGCCCCCTTTTTACACTAGACCAGCTCTCTACATCTTGATATGAACAAGCTCCCTTGCAACACTAGACCAATTCTCTACACCTTGATATGAACAAGCCCTCTTGTAACACTAGACCAGCTCTCTACACCTTGTATATGAACAAGCTCCCTTGCAACACTAGACCAGCTCTCTACACCTTGATATGAACAAGCTCCCTTGCAACACTAGACCAGTTCTCTACACCTTGATGTGAAGCCCTCTTGTAATATTGGACCAGTTCTCTACACCTTGATATGAACAAGCCCCCTTGTAACACTAGACCAGCTCTATACACCTTGATATGAACAAGCCCCCTTGTAACACTAGAACAGTTCTCTACAGCATGATATGAACAAGCCCCCTTGTAACACTAGAGCAGCTCTACACCTTGATTTGAACAACCCTCCTTGTAACACTAGACCAGCTCTCTACACCTTGATATTAACAAGCTCCCTTGTAACACTAGACTAGCTCTCTACACCTTGATATGAACAAGCCCCCTTGTAACACTAGACCAGCTCTCTACACCTTGATATGAACAGGCCCCCTTGTAACACTAGACTAGCTCTCTACACTTTGATATGAACATAAGCCTGTCTGCTGTTTAAACAGCAGCTTCACATGAGTCGTTTAGCACACAGACCACTGAGCCATGCAATGTTCTCTTAGCTCTCCACACATGTTTTTGTTGTTGTATCTTGTCTGAAGTAGGTGTTAGCTCATGTGTTAGATCAACAATACAATGTTGGTATGAATACACCCTCAAACTACCATGTTCTCTTCCTGGCCATTTTCAACTAATCACAGTAGGCTATACACCCACAACAGTGATCACACGGTCTAGGGCAGGGCTGGACAAAATATGGCACACGGGAAGATTTTCTTTGCAGGTGCTCTTCACGGCTGTTCAAAGTTTTGCTACATTAATATTGTCATCGTTTGTGAAGCACTCATTATGAGTAGATTGTAAGTTATAAGATTTTATTTTTCCTACAGTAACCCTTTAAAAAAAATCGTCTGGATAGGTCTAGTAAAAAAATACTCTTAACTTTTGTGTTCTCTAATCCTGTAAAAAACATCTTATTTGTAATTGTATTAAAATACCTAAATAATTAGTCAATTTTGCAACTCAGCATTCCTTTAGACCCGTCAAGGAATTTCCTGGAAAATGATTAGCTTATTGGGCACATGTTTTCAAAAAAGGTTACCCATCCTTCTCCTAGCACGTTTTTCTCGCAATCGACTGGATTTTTAGGTACGGGGAGGTTAGGGGTTCGAAACACTGTTGAGCGTGCTGGGGAGTAGTTTTCTTTAAACGGTTTCCCACTCTCCTTCCACGCAAATGCGCGTACACTTCCTGTAGATTCAACCATCCTCCTTCCAAAGACATTAGAGTAACGATCATAATATAATTACGCGTATAACTTGAACAGGTAGAAAGACGCGGTGCTAAATAATAATGGCACGGTAAACAGCACACACTTTCTCTCGCTTTTATCTTAAAATATACTTCTACTAAACACTCGTAAGATTTGTGAAATTAAATAATTACATTAATTGTTTCAGAAACATTCCATCAAAGAGCATAACAATCAGTTTCAAATATATTTCCGAGCCCATAGTTAAAAAAACTAGTGGTTTTATGGAAATACTCGCTTTGCTCGTTGGGGGCTCCGCTCCCAAACCCCCCAGTGAGTTTTCTTTGCAAGTGGATGTAAACTAATGTAATGTTTTGAACGTAACAACTTAAAGTTACCGGTATTGTATTGTATTTTTCACACATTATTTTAGTTTATCCATACTTATATGGCAGCTAGAATCATAAAATTTGGCACGACTATGGAAATTGGATGTGCCAATATGCATGCCAAATTTTATGATTCTAGATGTCCCATGAGTGTGTCAGAAAACTAAAAAAGTGTGGAAAATGTGCAAAATTTACCTAAAATAAAAAAATCTTGCTCTATCTTAGGTATAACCGATGGAGATACGACAAAAAGTAATAGGACCAAACTTGTGGATCTCGCCAAATCCGTGGCTGCTGGTGCAATCTGTTTTTGACAGGTCTTGCTGTTTAGCCACAAGAGACATCCAAAGAAAGATCCACACCGACTTTAAAGTTGCTCCACCGCTTTGATTTTTTTGGGGGGCTAAAAAAATTTTTTTTTTAACTTTTCGGAATTTTCCCGTCGGTCACAGGCTAGAAGCTATATGTTTGCTAAATGTCAAGTTTCTAGCTCATCTGGAAGTGAGTAAACATCAATGTCAGTGAGTGAGTGAGTGAGTGAGTGAGTGAGTGAGTGAGTGAATCAGTCAGTCAGCCATGTGGCTTTATAGTAGTATAATAATCATACCAAATAAAGGATTTTAGTTTTGAATAGTACTTACTACAACTTGAAAATTATTTCACATCTCAAACAGCTAAGTTGCGGGGATATGATTCAAATTTGAAATTTATGCTAATGTAAAATACCACTACAGTCATTTTCATGGGGAAATTTTCCATTTTGTTTGTAATGTTAAACAATGCCTGGATGCACAATTTAATCAAAATCCTTTGAGCGTATTTCAAGAATTAAAAAAAAATCTTTTGCCCTTAAGATGGGATGGAAGGGGACGCGCGAAAAGGCCAGTGTTTTTGCAGTTTGTATAGCAAAACTTTTTTGGCTAAAATAAATCAAATGTTGCTTCATTAAAAAAATGTAGTTTAATTTCCTTCACATGTTGATATCAACAATTTGTTGAATATCTGTCACGAGCATAACAGCATTGGATGATAAACTTTTTAAATGAAAAGAAAAAGTTGTCATTAAATTCCAGGACACCCTCGACAGATATTCGAGAAATTTTTAGGTGGTCGTGTTAAGAAAATTAAACTATATGTTTGTGCTGGAGCAATATTTGATTTATTTTGGCCAAAACAATGTTTTGCCATAAAAACTGTAAAAACACAGGCCTTTTCTCGAGTCGCCTTCCATCTCAACCTTAACAAACAGCCCTGTATTCTTAGGGCTAGATATCTAATTCCAAAAACTCATCGGGGGATCCTTTTGAAAACCCTAAATAGCAAGTTTTAGCTCGTTCGGTAGAATGTTTTAGGCTCTAGACCGATAGATAGACAGACGGTATTGCGAAAACAAATATTTTAGTTCCAGGGGGTCATGGAACGTCGATATGTATCACAATCTCGAGTTGGATATTTCGGACATTCACAATACTTCTTTCTCCCCGAAGAGTCGAGAGGAAGTAGAACCAAGTTAACATTTTTGTTTATCTGAGGGAAAGTAAGGGTAGTTTAGAGGAAACATATTTTTGAAAATGTTGTCCCAAGTTTTGTATGAGAAAGTTGGTACGATTGTGTTGTACCACTTATTTTAGACTTAATTGGGCTTGGGGCTCTATGAATGCCCCAACAATCTACCAGCCTGGAGAGGAGGATCAACTACCAAAATACTCAAGGTACAAGTTTGGCAGACATCGGTTTATAAGTTCAAAAGTAAGAAGCAAAGGACGGAAGTTGTCCTGAGCTGGAACCGAGCTAAGAGCTGAAATGTCAGTTGCACAAATAACGACTGTTGCGGAACTGCTGTTTTTACGGACGGAAGTGTGAAAGTTTCCACCGTGGCTCTTAATGTCTCCTCACGGGCAAGGTCCTAGAGCTGGATGCAAGGTCAAGCAAGGTCAACATGAGGACCTGCGTCCCTTCTGACGTACGTGGAGGTACGGGCGGGTTACGGAGCTAGGACCTGCCTCCAATCCTAGAGATATGGTCGGTTACGGGGCTAGGACCTACCTCCAATCCTAGAGATATGGCAGGTTATGGAACTAGGACCAGCCTCCAATCCTGAAGATACGGCAGGTTACGGGGCTTAGGACCAGCTTCCAATCCTGGAGATACGGCAGGTTACGAAGATAGGACCTGCCTCCAATCCTAGAGATATGGCAGGTTACGGGGCTAGGACCAGCTTCCAATCCTGAAGATACGGCAGGTTACGAAGATAGGACCTGCCTCCAATCCTGGAGATACGGCAGGTTATGGAGCTAGGACCAGCCTCCAATCCTGAAGATACGGCAGGTTACGGGGCTTAGGACCAGCTTCCAATCCTGGAGATACGGCAGGTTACGAAGATAGGACCTGCCTCCAATCCTAGAGATATGGCAGGTTATGGAGCTAGGACCAGCCTCCAATCCTGAAGATACGGCAGGTTACGAAGATAGGACCTGCCTCCAATCCTGGAGATATGGCAGGTTATTTTTTGTCCAGGGAATTCATAACTAGGCCTTCTCGCGTCAGAAAGTCAGGACGATGTATTGTTACGTGCACAAGGGATATCGGTGCCACTTTAAGCCCAAAGTACCGTGTTCTAATCCCTGTTTAGACCCTTTTTAAAAATAATACATCAGGTATACGACAGTTTTTAAAACATGTCAAGGGTGTCCAAAGTTGGTCTAACATTTCAATCACAATCTATCTTAAAAGCGTTTGGCCTAACCTGAGACATGTTATTTATGATGTAATTATTTCGTAGGTCTTTGTTAGTGCGGGCACTTATTTCAGTAACATGGAACTATCAAACATGGACATTTTATTCGTGTTAAGATAAAAGTTGGATGAAAACAAAACGAGTTAATCTGATACAGCCAAGCAAATTGTTGAAATAACATCAACAATCCATTATTACCAGCTACCTTTACAATTGTTGAAATAACAAGCCGTTATCTAGCTGCTACTGTAACTAAATATTTGCATCAAGTTTTCAAGTACACAGGGCAAGATAAGAACTCTTGTTTTTGCTCCTCTTCGGTTGCTGTAATCCAAGATGCCATTAGTGACGTCACGTCAGTCAAAATAAGTCAAGGTCCGTCCACTAGCGAGCCCTAACCTAGTTTCCTACCGGTACGGAATGTTTAAACGATCACAGAGGAAATATCGCCGGAGGGCGGTTAAATTATGTGTGACAGTTGACAAACACGTAGCGTATTTAGACAAACTTGGCGTATTATTAACTTAGAGGAGTCAAAGATAAATTCCAATCTAAATTTTAACGAAAACAAAGCAACCATTTCGTTTGGATGTATGGCGTAATAGTTACCATCTTTGATGTATTATTAAATACAAATAAAATATTGCTAAATATGATGATTAATACCAATTTTTGACCAAAACGTAAATTTTAGGAGAAGAGCAAAAAATCTTTTGTAAATTCCCAGTTATTGTCGAAAATGTTTGTTTTTATCTAGAGAATCTTTGCCAACAATTATATAAAAAAAAATATTTTAGTTGTTATATCTCTTTCCATAAATGATCAATAAGATGAATTAAAAATATATATAGTTATCTTGTTTTCATTCTCATTCTAGTTCATCTTTTTGGCGTTATACACATTTCTCAGCACAAATAATATATTTTTCAAAAAATATAGCTTATATTTTATAAATTTTGAAAGCAACTAAAATGTTTGCAAAGAAATAAGGGAAATAGAATTACCTGGTTTTCACTGTCAATAAATGTAAATTACCTCATACCGGAATGTTTTATATATTTCTTGTTGTATTGAAAAAACTGAATTGTTACAATACTCAAGCCCAGTCCCAGAGTCCTTTGTTGTTATTTGAAAAATTAGGTAGTCCTCACGGTCACTAAAGGATATTTCGTAGCAAGTATCTTGATCAGAGTTACATAGTCACTACCAGACTAATTCTCGTCAGTATTTTCAGCTATAATATGCACCAAAAAAATAAAACTTTCACGATAAAATAGAAAGCTAACCCCAAAAATCACACAAACTTAAGTACCATATTCGAAAGCTTACCAAATATGAGTTGGATTGAGTATGAAAACCAGGTAACTCCACTAGGGTTGTCATTCCCAATGCCAATACATCGTTCTCACACCAGGAAACTACAAAAATACGATATGAGCCGCCAGCGTTCAGAGCGCTCTGGGGGCGGAACAAAGAGTTATTTTACTTGGTTTTCATAGCAAACGATAGAGATTAGAATTACAAACATTTATTTTTCGGACATTCTGTATAATATATGGTCATCATTCTCAGCCCTTCAATTCGTGTTTTGTGTCTTACTACCCGTCCGGGCTGCTCGCAAATATATTATGATAGGGTTAAAGGATGACTAAGGTAAGGTTTGAAGGAAGTTTATCTACCTTTGCGTTGACATTAAGTGGAAAATAATTTGGTAAAAATAATTCTCAATACATCCGGAAAGGATTCGAACCTTGAACTCGTCACAGGCAAACCAGACCAGACGACACAGACGTCTAGACTGCATG
>CABFWB010001093.1:0-14037 GCA_902151455.1 Timema bartmani | reverse complement strand
AGTACTAGGGCAATGATGAGAACGGGGGCGTGGGGGGGGTTGGAGGCTCCCAGGAAAATTTTGGGCGATAATCAAGCCCTGAACCAAAGTTTTAGGCAACTGTATTTTTAAATTTATTTGTTGATCCTAGATTTTTCAAGCTACAAGGCTTTTTCAGTGTATAAGGAAATAACTTGAATTATTATTTATTTCAGTTTACTTGAATCTGAGCTAAATATCTAATTGAGCTTAAATATATTTATTTAGATTTACAGATATCGTTTGACTCGTGTATATTTAGATTAAAAAATTTAACTGACTTAATTACAGCGGTTTTCAACATTTTGTAGTTTATGACCACAACTTTTCTCTCTGCGGCCATCATGATCCTTTGATAACTTAAGAGAGTTCAAATCCTAGTTTTTAGGTGGTTTTTTTCACTGTTTCTTACTACCAGCCCGGACTATCTACAGTTAACCACACCACTGAAATAGGTAAAATTTAGAGGAAATGCACCCTTATTTGCATGGAGGGATATTAGGATAAACTAGCTCTGGCCAGAATTAAAATCCTTACTTCACCTTCACCAACAAACCAAACCAAAAGAGCGTGACATTAAATCCGCATGTCCACTAATGCTTGTTTTAATTATTATAAATTGATTATAGTAATGATTATATGGGACTAATATGTAGTAAAGGAGAATCAACAAGCCCGGGGTTGGGGGATGATTTTATATCATGCCAGGAGCATTACAAGGTTGCCACAGTAAACAAGTCAGCAAGAAGCCATCAGAATGGAATAGCCAAAAGGAACCTAAGCAGTAACTTGGTAGTTTGTAGCACTTTAATAACTTACATTTCTATTAGAATTTCGCATCTTCCTATAATCATTAAAATCCTTGAAACAGTAAATATAAAGCTAAAACCTCTGTATTGTGACCCCACACAAAACACGCTGCGACTCCCAAGTTGGAAACCGCTGCTTTATTATAAAACACTTGAAAGCAATATTTAACTAGTTAGTTCCCTGAGATGTAGAACTCGCTCATCACTTTATAAAAAAATTATCAATTTGGCCATATTTATTTAAAAATATCTTCAGCTGTACAATAAAGCAATAGCGATAAAAAATGGAACATTGATATTTCTACAGTATTTTGATTCCTGTCTACCAATGTCCTGTTTCATAGCCTCATGGAAGTTGCCCTAAAATGTTAATACTTGTACGTCAATAAACTATTCAAAACATATTGTGATTTAGCGCGTGAGGGTGAAGGGGCTTCCCCTGACATTTTATTAAATAAATTATGGAAAATTCGAAATCAGCACTCTAAACAACATGGTTATACGAAATTTCATGCAAATCGAACATTAATTAACGAATTAAAAAATGTACCCCAAATTTGAAAATGTTAAAGGGTGAATAAAAAACTTAATTTTTGTTTAATGTAGCCTATTTAATTAAATGAAGAACTATAAGAGCTGTAACAATGTAACACAGCCCTATTACTCCTCTTCCTTCATTGTTGCTTTGAGCCTATTTAAATTGCTTTCATGAAAGCCTATTTTAATAAACAATGAAATAAGTCAAACTAGTATGGATACTTGCTATAAAAATTAGTGTGTATTTGAGAAGTCAAACATAAACACTAATCTCAATGTCCTCGTTTCATCAGTCAGAGCTTTCGATAAGAAAACAATAAAATGTTGCGTAACATTTACTGCACTTATGCCTTCAATAGTCGGGAAATTTTAAATTTGTCTGTACAAGTCTGTGGCTAAAAACTTTAATAGTAGAAAGTAATGGGGTACAAAATAAGCCTAGAATTTCCCAAATCCAGATCTCAAATCTCACAAAATTCCCAACTTTCAAACTTTTAACCAACATTTGGGGGGTGGGTTGACACCCCCAACCCCACCAGCGCGACGCCCCTGATTAGGGGAATATATTTTTATTTAACTGGTGGTTTGACTTTAAATCAGAACTTTACCAACGTTTATTCAGCGAATGACAGGACAACATGTAATTAATTAAGATACCTTGAAGCAACTTATTTAAATAGTTCTAAACTAGGTTGTTATTTTCAACCCCGTTCTATTTCTTTTGATCAAAGGTTAGTTTCAAGTTTGTTTGAGTAATTTCGAGTGATATTGGTAATGATATGGTGCTAGCGGGGTTTACTCCAGCTTAGGAAGGTAATTTTGCGGTTTCGTTGGAAAATATGAACATAACAGGTTTTATGTCGCGCTAGTACCGGCAGTCATTTCTGATCTTTTTAACAGTATATGTAACAAATATGTATGTTTAGAATATAATAATAGGGAATCATATTAGTGAACTTATTTATTTACATTCAAACTTTTGATCGAACATTTACGAGCTAAGAAACTTTTGTTTCCTTGAGGTTTATCAATGAAAGTAAATCCATCAGAGATTGTCAATGTTACTTCGTTATTCACTCAAATAAATATACCTGTCATTTCTATTTTTACTTCGATATTTAATAAAATAAATATATGTCACTATCATTGTTACTTTAATATTCAATTAAATGAATGTGCCTGTCATCATTGTTACTTCAATAATCAACAAAATAAATATAACTGTCATTATTATTGTCACTTTGATATTCAATAAAATAAATATACCTGACATTTTCATTGTTACTTTAATATTCACTAAAATAAATATATGCCATCAATGTTACTTCAATATTCAATTAAATAAATGTGCCTATCATCAATGTTACTTCAATAATCAATAACATAAATATACCTATTATTGTTACTTCGATATTCCCTAAAATAAATATACCTGCCGTTATCATTGTTACTTCATTGTTCACTAAATTAAATATATTTGACATTACTATTGTTACTTTAATAATAAAACAAATTATAATGATTGTTTATTAATTTACTTCAATAATCACTCATTAAAATGTTCATTATTATGTCTGCTACACCAAAGTTTACCGAATTGATAATGAGCCCAGATTTTGGCCTATCTCGCGTTAAATAAGATGTTATATCTAACAATACATTAATTCAAGATTAGAGTTTTGATTGTTGTGAATGTCAGTCAAATAATTCATCTACAGAACAAAGTCAGTTTCCCAGTTAAAAGAGAATATCTTACCTGTAGCTTTCCCCATATCTTCAGAAATAACAAGTTAGTGTCTGTTCCAACCACTGGCAGCTCGCACAGATAACTAACTGACTATTGAATGATAGTAGCGCACCACGACCGGGACAACTACGACACTAGCGCTCCAATGGTTGCACGGACAAACAAACACGGGGCCGGCGGCTCAAAGGTAAAATTGGAAATCAACCGGTCCCGCTTCGAACCCGGGGCCTTTATAGTGACTTTCCACCGCGGCTCCACCACCAATCAGGGCCTGGCTTGCGGTGGAAGGGGGAACCAATGGGAGGGGAAAGCACAGAATCATCAGAAGAGATCGTACACGTTATTTTGTTTCTTTCCGCGGAAACAATCATTTCAGGTTGATCTGGTTTTATGTTGCGGCGTACTTACAATCACAAGGGTTATTTTACAACACGACTTACAAGGGGACTCAAGGAACTGTTCTACCCAACTAACATCACTTACAACGTGACTCAAGGGATCTGTTCTATCCAAGTAACATGGCTTACAAGTTGACTCAAGGGAACTGTTCTATCCAAGTAACATGACTTACAAGGTGACTCAAGGGATAATGTGACTTAAGGGAACTGTTCTATCCAAGTAACATGACTTACAATGTGACTTAAGGGAACTGTTCTATCCAAGTAACATGACTTACAAGGTGACTCAAGGGATCTGTTCTATCCAAGTAACATGATTTACAAGGTGACTCAAGGGATCTGTTCTATCCAAGTAACATGACTTACAAGGTGACTCAAGGGATCTGTTATATCCAAGTAACATGACTTACAATGTGACTTAAGGGAACTGTTCTATCCAAGTAACATGACTTACAATGTGACTTAAGGGAACTGTTCTATCCAAGTAACACGACTTACAATGTGACTCAAGGGAATTGTTTTATCCAAGTAACATGGCTTACGAGATGACTCAAGGAATTGTTCTATCCAAGTAACACGACTTACAATGTGACTCAAGGGAACTGTTCTATCCAAGTAACATGGCTTACAAGATGACTCAAGGAACTGTTCAATTCAAGTAACATGACTTACAAGGTGACTCAAGGGATCTGTTCTATCCAAGTAACATGACTTACAATGTGACTCAAGGGAACTGTTCTATCCAAGTAACATGACTTACAAGGTGACTCAAGGGAACTGTCCTATTCAAGCAACACGACTTACAAGGTGACTCAAGGGAACTATCTTAACCAAGTAACACGACGAGCATACAGCATTCCAAAGTAACTAGGAGTTGTCTTCATCACAATTCTACAATATTCGTGATGAGGTCAATAACAGGATCAATATCAACCTAAAGTTTACCAAACTTAGAGTTGTTCAGGGAAGAACTCTCAAGGTTAAGTGAAGGGTTCCACGTGTTAGGTAAATCTTCTGTTACAAGTTCTTGCGGCCTGATCATCCCTAAATACTTGCTTGCGTTTTATTTTAGCCAACGATTTGTTTTCAAACACTCCGTTGTGTGTGGTTTTCTCTTGAGTTGTGAAAGTTATCCCGGCATTAAACCTCGACAGTGACGCATCAATAATCCTCGCACTGGTAGGGAGGGTTTGGTTTGCCACCCCCACCCCCTCCTTCTCAAGAAAGTATTAGTTATTACTAAGCGTGGTATTACACCTTAATATTTATTTTATAAAATTAAAATAATCATCTGATAGATTACATGGAAGAAAGCAACGTTATAAAATTAAGTACAAATGAAGGTCTAAGCTCGGAGGATGAATGTTTGTAATCACGGGCATGAAATATTCTCAAGTATAACCGAATAAAATGAAAAATGACACCTGGATAGCTTAGTGGCAGATTATTGGCAAGCGAAGCCAACGGTCCCGGGATAGATTCCTGTCATTTTTCAATTTATTCGATTTGCTTATAGATTATTTTTTGATAAAAAAGTTGAAACCACCTTTGATAAAACATGGATGCTATTATATTACAACACATTCTTCTCAAAGTTTGGCAAATAAATTTGATTACAAAAATGAACTCAAATCACGTAAAAAATATTTATTAAATGATCAAGAAACTTTTAAAAACTTCGTCAGCAAGGTTTTTTATTGATAATTAATAGTGTTTAGAGGCCCATCAACACAATGACGTCATTAGGGGTTATTAATAATTAGTAAAAAAATTCTAACGTAGTTTTTAATCGTTGTTATTAAAATTATTTTAATTATTAAGGACAAAGGACCTCAACTAAAGCCTAAGTGTTCGGTTTTTGCCTTCTACTAAATAGTTATATTATTCGCTGCTTTGCATACAAGGTCACATCATCTTATTTCATCACAGAACTTATACAACATAAATGTGAAAAATATTTCCAACCTGCTATAGTCCACTAATTACCTGTAGTAGTAGCTATAGTAGTTACATTGTGTCCATGTCTCAATGATAGTAACACTCCACTAAATACCTGTAGTAGTAACTATATGTAGTTACAATGTGTCCATGTCTCAATGATAGTAACACTCCACTAATTACCTGTAGTAGTAGCTATAGTAGTTACATTGTATCCATGTCTCAATGAGAGCTACCAGCCTGAAAGTGCAGATAAAACGATACTCTACAGATAACGATCTTTCCGTGATTTCAATAATTGGAAAGTTACGAGTTACATCAGGCCCACTTGTCAGAGAGTAATAACACTTCAAACTTTATCTCTTTGCAAATAAAATCAGTTTTAACTCACACATATAAAAAACTAAATATTTTAATGTGTTTTTATTAATTTTTCAACCGCCTAGCGTATTCTCGAAACATTTATTGGCCGCACAGATGGGCACGCGGACTATTACTTCAGGCTCATTTGAACTGAGTTGTTGGTGACAGGGCTGTGCTGGTTTGAACTGAGCTGTTAGTAACAGGGATGTGGTGGTTTGAACTGAGTTGTTAGTGGCAGGGATGTTGTGGTTTGGACTGAGTTGTTGGTGACAGGAATGTGGGGGTTTGAACTGAGTTTTCGGTGACAGGGATATGGTGGTTTGAACTGAGTTGTTGGTGATAGGGATTTAGTAGTTTGAACTGAGTTGTTGGGGACAGGGATGTGGGGGTTTGAACTGAGTTTTCAATAACAGTGATGTGGGGGTTTGAACTGAGTTGTTGGTGACAGGGATATGGGGGTTTGAACTGAGTTGTTGGTGACATGGATGTGGTAGTTTGAACTGAGTTGTTGGTGATAGGGATATGGGGGTTTGAACTGAGTTTTTGGTGACATGGATGTGGTAATTTGAACTGATTTATCAGTGACAGGGATGTAGTGGTTTGGACTGAGTTGTTGGTGACAGGGATGTGGTGGTTTGAACTGAGTTGTTAGTGACAGGAATGTGGTGGTTTGGACTGAGTTTTTGGTGACAGGGATGAGGGGGTTTGAACTGAGTTGTCAGTGACAGGGATGTAGTGGTTTGGACTGAGTTGTTGGTGACAGGGATGTGGTGGTTTGAACTGAGCTGTTAGTAACAGGAATGTGGTGGTTTGGACTGAGTTTTTGGTGACAGGGATGAGGGGGTTTGGACTGAGTTGTTGGTGACAGAGATGAGGGGGTTTGGACTGAGTTGTTGGGGACAGGGATGTGGTAGTTTGAACTGAGTTGTTGGTGACAGGGATGTGGTAGTTTGAACTGAGCTGTCGTTGACAGGGATATGGGGGTTTGAACTGAGTTGTCAGTGACAGGGATTTGCTGGTTTGAACTGAGCTGGGTCTACTGAGGGCGCTCTTCCATAAGTGGTTTCCAAATCTCCCACCACGCAAATATGAGTACATTTCCTCTGTATTCTCCCTGCCTTGTTCGTGGATGGTAAGTGTGACCAGAGACCAAGATTGAGTGTCACACATATGGTGTCCATGTTGTCACATATATGATGTCAATGTTGTCACACACGTGATCATGTCCACATAGTTCTTATGTTATGATGGGCGTGGGCTACTCACACGAGATTGTTGGGACGTGTTTTGTAAACAGGATACTAGTGTCTGAGAAGGGTAGCCTTGCCCAACACCTGGGCATAATAATAATAATAATAATAATAATAATAATAATAATAATAATAGCCTTTATTTATCTGGCGAAGTTAAGGCGTTTGCCTTCTCTTCCACATAATCAGCGTTGAATACAACATTCCCTATTAGGCTTATATTTATTTTAAAACAAACCAATTTTAATAAAGGAATATTCTAATAAGTATAAAATCAGTTGCACACTCATTTAAAGCTCGAGTATTTTCAAGAACTCAGTTTAGCTTGTTAGATAAGATATATTGTGTGACCGCACACTTGAGGGGAATTTTAGAAGTTAGGTGGCGAGTAGAGTTATCTAGTTTGTTCCTAGCTTGTGATGTCAGGACAGTAAAAGAACGAGTATATGTTTGAGATCTATGTATGGGAATATACATCTGTAGAGTGGATTCTGATCTAGTAACTCGGCTGTGTTTATCTTTCAGAAATAGGAACCGTGAGGATAGGTATTGAGGCTGAGATGTTGATAATATTTTGCGAAGCAATACTAATAAGTGTAGCCTTCACCTTTCATTTATTCTTAACCAACCCAATTTATTCAAATACTTATAAATATGGTCATGATATTATAAGTTGAATATGTATCGAACACACGTGTCTTGTAGTCGTTGTAGTAATTCTGCTATATCAATTTTTAAGTCACTGTATACCACGTCGCAGTAATCAAAGTGTAGTAATATTAAGCTCTGGTAGAAAATCTTCAACTTTCTCAGCGAATGTAGGCAGTCATACACTTTCTTGCAAATCGAGGTTACCTGATCTGTCTAATTAATATTTTCATCAATATTAGCACGACAAGGTTTTTAGTGATGGTTGCCAGTCGTACTGTGGCTACTCCTAATTGTATGTAGTCAGCGGGGAGGAGTAGTCTGCGTGTTCCTATAAGAATGGGTTGACAGGGTTCAATTTAAGGCCATTTATTTCAGACCAAGCATTTATTGCAGCTATGTCAGTATTTATTCGTTGTGTGGCTGTATTTATTGAAGAATGGTCAGTGGAAATGTATATTTGAAGGTCGTCTGCAGACATGTGATATCTACAGTATGACATTGAAGAAGTGATATCGTTCACATAAAGAGAAAAAATCAATGGCCCTAAAACTGAGCCCTGTGGAACACCAGCCTCAACTGGGCGCCATGTTGAGAACGTGTTGCCTATCATAACCCTTTGCTGGCGCCATGTTGAGAACGTATTGCCTATCATAACCCTTTGCTGGCGGCCATGTTGAGAACGTGTTGCCTATCATAACACTTTGCTGGCGGCCATGTTGAGAACGTGTTGCCTATCATAACACCTTGCTGGTGGCCATGTTGAGAACGTGTTGCCTATTATAACACTTTGCTAGCGGCCATGTTGAGAACGTGTTGCCTATCATAACATTTTGCTGGCGGCCATGTTGAGTACGTTTTGCCTATCATAACCCTTTGCTGGCGCCAATTTTGAGAACGTTTTGCCTATCATAACCCTTTGCTGGCGCCAATTTTGAGAACGTGTTTGCCTATTATAACACTTTGCTAGCGGCCATGTTGAGAACGTGTTGCCTATCATAACACTTTGCTGGCGGCCATGTTGAGAGCGTGTTGCCTATCATAACACTTTGCTGGTGGCCATGTTGAAAACATGTTGCCTATCATAACACTTTACTGGCGGCCATGTTGAGAACGTGTTGCCTATTATAAACCTTTGCTGGCGGCCATATTGAGAACGGGTTGAGAAGTCAAATAAGTCAGTTATTGTTGCTATAACATTTCTTAAAATTGTTTGTATTAACAATATTGTATTTGGCGGTACCCTGTGATTTAGATTTTACTCTCATTATTTATTTGTATACCTCACGATGTGTCAAATGTGCAAAGTAAATAGTACTTTCATCATGATAGTCATTATTATAATTATCTGCATTAGGGGCATAGAATATAGTACGCTATAGTATTCTAGTAGCTTGTATATCTCTTATAAAACAACTCCCATAGACCTTGCAAATAACAGGACCCTGGATCCAAACCCTGTCATTTGTCAGCGATAGATCACTCTAAAACTTTGCTCTCACACTCTCACATTATTTGATGATGATATCGCAATAATTTCAGGTGTGTGATTGTCTAGCCTCTCCTTATTTTCAGGCTCGGTATTATTACACCCCGTCTTACTCGTGCACATTAATGGACATCAGTGCACCCGATAGGGATTGAACCACGATCTCCCCATCTTCGGCAGTCTAGTCTAATGCAAGAGTAGCGCCTTAGACCATGCGGCCAGTGAAGCGGGTTATAAATATTGGTGTTTTAAACCAAAATTGCCACACAAAGTGTTACGCACTGCTAACACCCCAAACCACCCGAGCAAAAAGTACCCAACAAATTATTTGCCCATATAACACGTTTTCGGGTAAAAGTGTTATAAAACGTTGATCTAATAATATTTAGCACCGCGTGTTACTACCCGTTCGGATTATACGCTTAAGTACTAATTACACTAATGGATTAGGAATTGGGAAGGTTGAATTTAGAGGAAGTGAACCCACATTTGCGTGGAGGGAGAGTGGAAACCCATTTAGGAAAAACCACCCCAGTTCACCCGACCGAGATTCGAACCTCGATCTCCCCGTCCTCGGCGGACGAGCTCAACACGACTAGTGCGTTAACCAACTACGCCAGCGAGGCGGGTAACGTTGATCTACAACCAAATAGTTGTCATTTTACTAAAAGGTCTCACATTTTGACAACGGGTCACATCCAGAATACAAATTACGGAACGCTGGAGACATGTGTACGATTGGCAAACATTATACAGGCTATATTATCCTGATACAACAAGCTATATTATCCTGATACAACATGCTATATTATCCTGATACAACAAGCTATATTATCCTGATACAACAAGCTATATTATCCTGATAAAACAAGCTATATTATCCTGATACAACAAGCTATATTATTCTGATATAACAGACTATATTATCCTGATATAACAGACTATATTATCTAAATCAAATAGTTAGGGCCACTGCACTATTCCAAGAGATTGCCTCCAAAGCTCGACTACATCCCTTACTACGCAGGACTAGAGCTGTGTTGAGATGTACTGCGCAGGACTAGAGCTGTGTTGTGATGTACTGCGCAGGACTAGAGCTGTGTTGTGATGTACTGCGCAGGACTAGATGCTGTGTTGTGATGTACTACGCAGGACTAGAGCTGTGTTGTGATGTACTGCGCAGGACTAGAGCTGTGTTGTGATGTACTGCGCAGGACTATAGCTGTGTTGTGATGTACTATGCAGGACTAGAGCTGTGTTGTGATGTACTATGCATGTCTCAATGCTCTCATAAATCACTCGTAGCAATGGCCTTGGCATTTCATTACTGGCGGAGAGAGGATCCAAGAATTCAATGAAGGCGATAATCTGTTGTCCGACAGGGATCACAACAGATCATTTCGGCCCGGCTACTCCAAGTAGATTCACCTTTCTGAAAGAATGTACTAGCTTGTAAGTTGTTCTGGATTACTTGGAGTTTTCAAAGAGCTGGACAGACTGATGTTGAGGGGAGGGGACCGGGAAGTCTGTCATTTCACGATCGTTGCACACAGAAAGGCGATTAATACATCTAAAAACAACCAACGTATTAATTGGGTAATAGAAAATTATTTGGTGTTTTATTAAAGGAAGAACTAGTTTTAGTTCCTCTGACTGCAGAGGGTGTAGTTACGCTGTAAGCTGAGTGAAATCCCACACGGTCAGTCAGGAGTGCTAGCCGCTCCCCTAATGGCAGATGGTACAATTATTATGAAGCTGTGACAAGATCGCGCGTGTGACCTTGCGGTGACCTGAGGGTCAGTGGTTGACAGATGACCTTGAAGAGACGGCTCGGACAGTAAATCTCCCTGGCCTGGGAACTGTCCTGACCTCCATAATAGTGATTTGCATGCTCTGTTGACTGTTGGTCTCCTGTCCTACTGGAGGATACTATCTGCAGGGTTCTCGATTGTTGTCGGTCTCCTGTCCTACTGGAGGATACTATCTGCAGGGTCTCGATTGTTGTCGGTCTCCTGTCCTACTAGAGGATACTATCTGTAGGATCTCGATTGTTGTCGGTCTCCTTTCCTACTGGAGGATACTATCTGCAGGGTCACGGATCTACGATCAGACATTCGTCAATAGCCCAATTTGACCCTGGGCTACAGACGGTGCTCGATCCAGTGACTTACGTATCGTGTTTTGGAAACAGTCAAATTTAAATTTTACGTTGAAAATGTTTCGAATTGAATTTGAATATAATATTTTACCTATTAAATTTCTTCAAATCAAATTCAAACTTATTATTCAGCTAAATTAAATATTTATTTTGAATCGAGCTCAAACAATGTACAGGTTATTTGGATCATAGTTCTTAAAACTGTGCTCCGTGAGGTAATTTGGAACATTCACACAATGAATATCACCAGCAGTTAAGATAGTTATGATGCAAAGACTCGTTCGGTCCCAACAGCTATTATCATCTATTGACATTCTATAGTTTGTATTGTCAAGTCAAAGTGTGTTCGTTTATTTGCGAAAAAATTGTAAATATGTTGGCACGAATTATTTGTAACATTGTCATGAAATTGTAGATTATATATGAAGAGTGGATTGAGAATAGTTCCTACAAAATGTTAAATTATTCAAAAGTTTAACTTTAAGATTAGAATTTTAAATTAAACTCCATATTGTCAGATGCAATTGAGCAAAACTGACCGAGCCGCTGTCGCATGTTGGGGAAGATAGTGACAGTACAACGAACCTTCCACCACTAATCTCAGTTTTCTAGACCGGTGCCGCTACTGTTTACATTCAAGTATCTCCTAATTTGTCCTCACGAGGCTGAGTTGACCTCGGTCCAGACCAACTGATTCACAGAACAATCTGGAAGCACCGGGGATCGAACCAGATACCTCTGACCACTGGATCACATTGAATATGAATCTGAGAAAAATTTTATATTTTAAATTTCAAATCTTATTTGAGCTGAAAGTTCGAGAATCGATTAATATTCGTATTTGAATGCGAGATTTCTAAGCTTCGCACTTACTCTTTGAAAAGTGTTCCCGAGAAACACCACGCAGAGGTTCAAACTCCTGATCTCCCACGACACCAAGGTCGACTTGAACCCGCCTCGGCTATCTCTGCCAATAACAATAACAATAACAATAACATGACAATAGCGCACGATGCTTTCTTTACTTGGCTCTTGGTTACATGCACTTCCGCCCGCCATTGTTTCTCGCGAAGGACAAGATGAAACAGATATTTCACGGTCTTTTGCGTGATATTTGTTAAATTAAATATGGTAATTGGACTTTCTGAATCAGCTCATAACGATACGTTGCTTGTTAGTGTCTCTCTGAGAGACCGCCAGTAATGTTATAACATAGTTATAGAGTCATTGCTCGGCAGGAACATCTGGAGAAGAGACAGAAGGCAGGTCAAGATAGGACTACACATATCATTTTAATTACATTTCATTCGGCTAATTTTAAAGATACAACATTGAAACAAAAACTCATTAAAAAAAATCTAGAAATAGAGTAACAATGCCACAAACTTTATTTCAATCTCAAAGTATTGTAACGTGTTTTTTAACTGGTCTCCAGCTCGTGCCATGTGGCCTATTCCTGAAAATGTCCTGTAGGAATCTTCCGGCCAGGAGGTAGATTAAACAAATCAATCGAAGCAGTTGTATGAGATATGGAACAAGGAAAAGCTCATTTTTAACTGTCCAGGAGTAAATAGAAGAGTGAGTGTTTACACTCGTCAGAGGAAGGGGGTAAGTGCTATAAGTAGATGAATAATAGGCATCACAGGGTGACCCACTCATTTTATAGACCCTATTTCTATTTCGTACATTAGTGTCTAAGTGTGATAGCGCTTAGACTGATTAGTGCATCAAGATAAGATGCAACCAGTTTCGCAAAACAGCTTCTAATTCACAAAGTAGGCAATGTAGTTCAACAGGCTGCAAACATCCCGAAACAATCTCAAGGAATATGATCCATGTTCCATCCCTGGGTCTGAGTTAGACCATGTTCCATCTCTAGGTCTGTGTTAGTCCATGTTCCATCCCTGGGTCTGAGTTAGTCCATGTTCCATCTCTAGGTCTGTGTTGGTCCATGTTCCATCTCTACGTCTGAGTTAAACCATGTTCCATCTCTGGGTCTGAGTTAGTCCATGTTACATCTCTATGTCTGTGTTAGTCCATGTTCCATCTCTGGGTCTGAGTTAGACCATGTTCCATCTCTAGGTCTGTGTTGGTCCATGTTCCATCTCTAGGTCTATGTTAGTCCATGTTACATCTCTATGTCTGTGTTTGTCCATGTTCCATCTCTGGGTCTGAGTTAGTCCATGTTCCATCTCTATGTCTGTGTTAGTCCATGTTCCATCTCTAGGTCTGTGTTAGTCCATGTTTCATCTCTAGGTCTGAGTTAGTCCATGTTCCACCTCTGGGTCTTAATGTTAGTGACTGTAAAGGTTGATTGACTACAACAAACCCTGGTGTTGTCCTAGGTTAAGTCAGTAGCAAGTATTGTGATGACATATCCCTGTGTTTAGATAATGTCCTACTAATAATAATGTTAATTACAGTCGGTAGAAATGATGGATGTGCGATTACTGCTATAAGGTCGTCCTGTCTCCTCCAATGACGCCGCGGCGCCACGCGTCCATTGTGTCCGTCACAAGGCGTCATTAGCGGACACAACGGACAAACAGTCTTTGTTTCCTCAGCACAACTGGGGCTAATGAAGGAGACCAGATCACCCCGGCACAACTGGGGCTAATGAAGGACACCAGATAACCCCGGCACAACTGGGGCTAATGAAGGACACCAGATCACCCCGACACA
>CABFWB010001092.1:147190-187755 GCA_902151455.1 Timema bartmani | reverse complement strand
GATCCTTGGGAATATTTTTTTTCGCTTTTATTTTTTTTATATTCTTTTGTTATAAAGTGTTGAGAAGCGTCAGTGTAAGTCAGGTATTTGAAGGCTCATTGTAGACCTATTTAATGTTTGATCCACTTACCTTTGTCGCTGCTAGTAACCTCCTCCCTCCTTACCTCCTGCATTTAAGTCCATGTCCCCTCCGCCTCACCCCTCACCCCCGTATCCCACTGTATTTGCCCAGAAAAAGGCGACATTCAACTGTCCAAAGAAACAAAATATGTCTAGTTCAGTAAGAAAATTATTGAAAATATTTAGGTTTTACATAAAGATAGAGTTAGCGATTCTTAACATTCTTGTTCGCGCCTATCCATAGGCCTATATATAATAAGTTAGGATTCGAATCCAAGGTGGACGTAATGAGGCTCTCTTCAAGCAAATGTAGGTACACTTCCTCTTAAAAAGTTTACCCTTAAAAAATACTTTCTATTTACCACCTTCCTATTAAAAATGCAACCTTTCTTCTAAAAAGTTGACCTTCCTCTTATAAAGTGTACCTGCCTCTTAAACATTTTATCTTTCTCTTAAAAATTATATCTTTCTAATCCTTACCTCTTTATTATATATATATATATAAAATTTTTAAGAGGAAGGTACACTTTATAAGAGGCAGGTAAACTTTTTAGAAGAAAGTTTGGTATATAATAGGAAGGCGGTAAAAAGAAAGTATTTAGTATTTTTAAGGGTAAACTTTTTAAGAGGAAGTGTACCTACATTTGCTTGAAGAGAGCCTCACTACGTCCACCTTGGATTCGAATCCTAACTTATCTATCCCAGGGAAACCAAGGCATGATGAGACTGGACGCCTCTATCCTCCTGGCCACCGTTGTGGTTTAAAAATAACTGCTCTTTACCCTTGACTGATCCCTAGATGAGAAAATCAGCCCTCTAAAGAAGCCGGTCAGTATCGAACCCTTTACCGCCCTGACTTAAAGAGCCGAGCAAAAACCCTCCTTGTGCCCAACTCAGAAGGCGATGATCGTGATTATTGTAATAATAGTAATAAACTATTCCGGAGATTACCAACTTTTTTTCATTACCGCGAGATATAACAAGGTGTATGTAAATGAGAGGTGATGGGTCATTAGTTCCTGTGACCTCCACATACCGCGCGTTCCTCAGGTCCACCTCTGCTCTGCGCCTTACCCCCAGGGTAAAAAGGGGGATGGGGGGACATTCCACGGGGATTGTCCGCGTGATCAACACGTCTAACCTTTACTCCGCGGTTCCCGACTTCTTCGGCTTATCTCATCCACCTCGAGGTTTTCATTCGCATCACCAGGCGAGTGCACATCTTCACCCCTTTAATTTCCGTCCGGTATATCCAAATATTTACACTGATGGCGTAATATTGTTAAAGATATAATTTAGATGAAATGTACACTCCGTTTAACCTGTATGGTAGGAAGCTTACCTTGCTTGGTTCCACTATGGTATGGCTTATAAGGTAGGGTCATAGTGTAGTAAGTCATGGTAAGAATGTATGTGGATTTTTCCTAAATGGTTTTACACTCTCCCTCCACGAAAATGCTGGTAAATTTCCTCTAAATTCGACCTCCCACATACCCATCTCACTGGGCTCATGGTCTAAGGTGTCACTCTCACAGTAGACCGGGACGGGAAGATTGACGCTCGAATCTCATTTGGGTGTATTGAGGTGTAGTTAAAAAAAAGTTTTCCATTCTCCCTCCATGCAACTGCGTTTACACTTTCTATAAATATACCCTAACTTATCTCTAAAACCTTTAGCATAATTAGTAGAATACATATGCGTTTGACCCGAACGAATAGTAAGACGCGGTGCTAAAAAAAAACTCCCTCATGCGTAATAGGAAATGTATTTGATCATGTAGTTTTTTATTTATTGTTACTAGAAAAGTACATAGATTCAGTAAATACACAAATATTTTCGTACATTAAAACACAAAAAATTAGGATAATCCGATATAATGTCCTATTAAATCTTTCTGTACCACGTCACTAGTGATTAATATTGGTTCCAATGTCACATTAGCCACTGCTACCATCACTAACTTCACCCTGTCGCCCTTGGAGTGTATTAGAACCATCACATGCCAGTGCTCACATCACTAACTTCCCCCTGTCGTCCTTGAAGTGTATTAGAACCATCACATGCCAGTGCTTACATCACTAACTTCACCCCTGTCGCTCTTGAAGTGTATTATAACCATCACTAGCCAATGCTCACATCACTAACTTCCCCCCTGTCGCCCTTGAAGTGTATTAGAACCATCACTAGCCAGTGCTCACGTTACTAACTCCACTAATGGCTGTGTTTCAGGCTGCTGGGTAGAGGCTCAATGTTCGTGTTCTCGGGGGAGGGGTGCCGCCTCCTGCTGGGAGTGGCAGCCGACTGGTGCGGTGCGACATTGCTGGACCTAGGGGCGGGTGACGGCCGCACCACTGCCGTCATGGCGCCCTACTTCGCGGAGGTGTTCGTCACTGAGGTGTCAGCCCCAATGAGGTCCATTCTGGCCAAGAGGGGTTTCCGGTGAGTTGGACGCTGTGGAGTGTTGTGAGTGAAGATGAGCTTCTGGTGAGTCGGACGCTGTGGAGTGTTGTGAGCGAGGAGGGCTTTTGGTGAGTTGGACGCTGTGGAGTGTTGTGAGCGAGGAGGGCTTTTGGCGAGTTGGACGCTGTGGAGTGTTTTGAGCGAGGAGGGCTTCTGGCGAGTTGGGCGTTGTGGAGTGTTGCGACCAACGGAGCTTCCTTTGAAGCAAAACTGAGAGGGGGAGGTATTTAACATCCCTTATAGAAATTTTATAATATAATTTTTCACAACTCTCAAAGTGGGTAAAGCAGCTCTTGGTCACCTGTGATTGAAATAGAAGCAGTTTTTGTCGGAAAGCCTTTATGTGGGTATACATGTCAGATATGAGCCCATTTTAACCTTGTAGCTCGAGATTTAAACAATTCATGTGTGTTATCAAATCTGTGGGAAAGATAACTTCCACAGCCACTCACCGTCAGTCAGCAAAGTTAGTGGCCTGTTTTTTTTCTTCATTCAGTAACATGATGATTTCACTTCGAAGTTCAAAAAATTGTGCTAAAATTGTTCCACAGGAAAGCCATCGTATTACTGTGTGGTAAGGCAAATCATCACTAGGTGCATCTTTTTCCTCAAGAAATCTACGGAACTGGCTATGTTAAAGTCCATGCGAGCGAATGAAATCCACTGTTGAAATTACAGGTTCCATTACACACCCTATATCCAAATATTTGCCACATAATTCTTCCTGATGAAGAATGTAATGCATGGTTTGGGAAGACCCTCAGTTGCCACTGCTTTGTAGATTTGTCCTACCAAGCCTGATTTAGCCCCACACATTATTCTTTCCACCATAGGTCGTAACACATTTCAGTTGTTTCCATTGCAGATTGTATTGGAACAGTGTTTTTTAAACTTCTTTGAAAATGTCGGCGCCTGTCGTAGTTCCATGAATACTGCTAAGAGATGGCAATTTCTCTTTAAATTCAAAATTTGTGTCAATACCCCGAATGAACAACAGCAACCGTGAGGTGCCCGAAACATCAGTTGACTTATCAAGCGCAAGAGAAAAAAAAACACGAACTCCTTATCATTTTGTCGGTTGATAGACAATATTATTACCAATGTCCTCGGTTCTACGAGCAACTGTATTTGCCGAAAGACTAATAGCCTTGAAAAGGTCCTCTTTTTCTGGACATCTCTCTTCTACTGCTTGAAGCATGCATGTTTTAACAAGTTCACCATCAATAAATGGCCTCCCTCGGTTGGCTAATGAATGTGCCACTCTAAAGCTAGCTCTCGTCTCAACCTCACTTTCATTGTTTATCTTCTTAAATGTTAACTGCTGCAACGGTAATCCACGTTTTAAAGTGTCTAGTTTTTCTGAGCCAGGTTTACCTGTGAATTTCGAGTACTCACCCTTGTGTTTAGTCTCTTAATGTCTCCAGATGTTATACTCCTTTAACACTGCGACGGTTTCATTGCGTATTAACCACAATGCTTTATGACTCGCTTCTGTAACAAAATAGTTCACACTCCACTGTTCTTTGAACACGAGACATTCAGTGTCCACTTTCCTCTTTCGTGCGTTGGCTGACATTTTTTATTAATCAACAGTGTTCAGATTTAAGTCACAATAACTGTAATAACATGACAAACTTTGTGACATCAATGTAACAATAATACTGAACGTGTATCTGGTACGCACTGAAAATACAATTGTTTGCTATTGAATCTAGGACACGACAATAACTAGTCATAATTTGTTTGTGTGTTTCAATATTATACTGGGGATAGAAACCCCCCTTCCCTCATGCCTACATTGTCAACTTGTCAGAATGTTGCGAGAAACAGAGACGAGAGCACATTGCGTGGCTTTAACAATTGCAACACTGAAATTACCTTGAAACACATCTACCTGGATCTGCCACAAGCTCCTTCAGACAGAGCGCTACAGCTCCAATCCAACATGTTACTTACATCTATGCACCAAAGATTCAACTACTTTCTCATGCTTGGTGCGTTCATCGCTAGTCCGAAAATTGGGAATTAGGTAGCGAGCGGGCCGGATAAAACGTTGCAGCGGGCCGTACTTTGGAGACCTCTGCCATAGAATAAGTAACAATGTATATTATTTCATTTATGATCTTTGGTGTAATGTTTCTACAACAATGTATATACCTATTTTTTGTTTCACATATCTTACAAGTTTTTAGTAAATGTCTATTTTAGGACAAAAGCGAGAGAAAGTCTGTGCGGTGCGCCTTTTAAAAAAAATTGTTTCATCTTGAATTCAATATTTTATCGTATCTCGAATATCCATAAGGATATGAAGGCCTATAAATGTTTGACGCCATCGATATTTGAACCCAAGTCTCTGGAGAGGGGAGGAGAGATCGGCCCTCCCCTTCCCCGCGTTTGAGGCACAAAACAGCCTCAATTATATTTCCCACGGCTCGGATCTGCATACAAAATATTCCCGGATAAAAAGCCAGTTGTGAAAAGATGAACATCAACTCTAGGTTGTCCTTGGAGGGCACGTTTTGTTCCCACGCAGAGAGGGGGGCTTGTGTGCCCTAGAGGGGTCCGATCTTTGAGCCTTGCGGCGTTCTTCTTCCCTCGCCTCCCCCACCTGACGGTTTAATTATTCTGTATCCGTCATGTTCGTAAGAGATTCGACAGCGAGAAGACAGTTCTTGTTAAGATTTGTCGGTCCAGGTTGGATTAGGTTTTTTTGATCATAATTATGTTAATTATTTTTAGCACCAAGTCTCACTACCCCGTTCGGGTTATACGCATATTAAGGCGATGAGGATTGAGGAGGGTTGAATTTAGAATGAAGTGTACCCGTATTTGTGTGGATGGAGGATGGAAACCCATTCAGGGGAGAAATACCTTCACTACACCCAACCGGGATTCCAACCATGATCCACCCCGTCGCCGGCAGTCCAGTCTGTTGCGAGAGTGAAGCTTTAGAGACCATGGTTATAAATTATATAACAAAAATAATGAAAAGTCTTCTAGTCGTCTAGTACCACCATGTTATTGGAAGCCTGATTGAAATGTGTTGACAACCCTTATCTGCTAACTAACTACCCTCCTTACCCTTTCCCCTAAACTACCCCTGTTCCTACACTCAAGTAATCAAATTATTTTAAAAGCATTTTTAATAGCGGGGCGTTAACAATCCTTCGGGTGCGTCTTAAGCGCATGTTTCTGCCCCCCAAGGGGGTATTTTGGATGAGTTAGTGACACCGCGAGACGTTCTACCCCCTTCCCCCCTTTTATAATATTTTGTACGTTTTTCAACCCCCTCAACCCCTTTACTCATACTTTATCTGAAGGTCTTAGGTTCCTGTGTCGACCTTGTCTAGCTGTGTTAAACATTTGATTTGACGGGAACCGCCGCTGTGGTCTAGTGCTCACAGTCCCAGGCTACAGATACAGAGGTACCGGGTTCGATCCCTGGAGCTTCCAGAAATAATTTTCTGTGAAACAGTGGGTCTGGAACGGAGTCAGACTCAGCCTCGTGAGGACAAATGAGGAGCTACTTGAATAAATAAGTACCAGCCACAGACCTTTAAATGGAGACATTTATTTAAAACTCGTAAGAAATGTGAGACGAAATAATATGACACTGTTACAGAATATTGAGGAAAAAGGAACATCACATTCCGCCAAAGAGCATACTAATCAACCTCCCATTTCCCAGACATCCGTTTAAAAATATATTTGCGTATGGCTCAGAAATTATTGGTTATACAAAAATCTATTTCAAATCTAAGTTTATTTTTATTTTTAATACTCCCACAACTTTGCAATGATGAGTTATTTCGTATCTCAAAAATTTGCTGAGATATGATCCAAAATTGTGGATACCTGCTTATGATAAGTGCCCTCTAAGTAATTTTTCTAGACAAATAAAATGCGCTATTTTATATGTAGTGTTGGATAATATGCACTTAGGAATTTTAATAAAAATCCTTGGAGGGAATTTCGAGAAAATCTATCGTTTAGCTTTTCGCCCTTAAGTAAACTATTGTACCTTTAATTTTAGAATTATTTTTAAAAAACCTCTGAGGAACCTTAATAAAAACCAAGATACAAAGTTTTAAGCTAATCGGTAAACTGGTTTCGACTCTAATCCTAATAACAGATAGAGAGATTGACAGACAGACAAAAAACACTTTTCTGGGCTCAGCGGGTCATCAAACGTCAATATCCACGCAAAATCTCGAACTCAATTTTGTTTTGAAGATTAAAATACTTCCTCTTTCCGTAGGATCGCGAGAAATTATAAGAAGTGAAGAATATTAATGTCATAGACCAGCGTTTTTCAATCTGTACTTCGCGAAGCACTTGATCTCGCCATAGTTATCTCAGGTTCCGTGAGGCAACTTTAGAACATTCCTGGTTTTTCATACCATAAAATAGCATAATTTATTAAGAATTTAAGATTGACAATTTTTCTCGAAACTCATTAAAGGACAACCCGCTTCGGTGACCGCATGGTCTAACACGCTACTCTCGCAGTAGACTAGACTGCCGATGACTGGGAGATCAAGGTTTGAATCTTGGTCGGGTGTATTGAGGATGGTTTTCCCCAAAATGGTATTCCATTCTCCCACGCAAATGCAGGTACACTTTCTCTAAATATAACCTTCCTAATCCTTAAAACCTTTAGAGTAATTAATAGACCCTACATAAGCCTATAACAAGAGTGAGTAGTAAGACGTGGTGCAAAAAAAAAATATATATATATATCGACATTTACCAAAGGCGCAGCCGGAGCATGTTTTCGGTTTGTTTTATACTTTTAAAACTTAACTGTCATTATTGAATGTTCACAAATTTCTTGTGAAAAATTTATGTGGGCTCAAGCATGAATTTTTTCTGATGCAAGGGTTCCTTCGGTCTAAAAAGTTTGGTAACCCCCGACATAAACCACTCTTACACCGAGTCCTCAGCTCTGTGTATTCAGTAAGTTTGTCGGATCCTGCAGCTACTTAACTCATCTTGGTTTTAATTAATTAGAGAGGGAAGTAAAGTTTGTCAAGTAAGTTCAAGTCTTGAAGACTGAGCAGTTTTAATGGCTTCACTCTAAGCACCGTAACCCCCACTCTTTCCACCGAACCATCTAAGATTGGAAAACATTTCAAGTTGGAAGACATGGGCAGGACATTAGCAATTCCAAGTGGACCATCTCTTGGTGATTGAAGTGCGAGAGGGAAACTTTATTGGCACTTACCTGGGATAATTACCGGCGACGACGCTAGTCAACTTAACGGCGTCTTCGTCCGACGACGGGTCTTGTGCACTTAAAAAAAAATACTGTTTTTTAATCTTTTAAGTGATGGAAACTCTTACCCTTGATAGAGTACACATGTATGTGTGTGTTGGATATTTAATCCACAAGATCAGGAAACGTTAATTTAAAAAAATAAAATATTCATAAAGTTGGTGATCGAATGGTCTGAGGCGTCACTCTCGCAATAGACTGGAAATGCCAATGACGGGGATATCAGGGTTGGAATCCTGGTTGGCTGTACTGAGGGTAGTTTTTCCTAAATATGGTTTTCACACACTCTTGCCTCGCAAATATGGGTATGTTTAATCTAATACTACCTTCTTAAACTCTAAGACATTAGTATAATTAGTATTTCTAGTATGTATGGAATACTTATCAGTACTCTATTTTATTTAATGTGAGTATACATGTGTGTTATTTCTAGAATGTATAAAATGTGTATTAGTGCTTTATTTCATTTGTTGTGAGTGTACATGTGTGCTATTTCTAGAATGTATGGAATGTGATCCAATGCTTTATTTCATGTATTGTGAGTGTACATATGTGTTTATTCTATATTGTATGGTTGTGGATCAGTACTCTATGACTATGTCACATTAAGTGTGTTTTGTTTGCAGACTCCTGGAGGCAGACACCTGGACAACGAGCGGGCACAAGTTCGACGTCATCTCGTGTCTGAACCTTCTGGACCGCTGTGACCGTCCCTTGTCCCTGCTACAGGACCTTAGGGCTGCCCTCAAGCCGGGTGGGAAGGTCTTGGTGGCCCTTGTATTGCCCTTCAACCCTTACGTGGAGATAGGTGAGTTCCTCCTACCCCTGTCAGGGACTGTCAAAACACCCCCCACCCTCTCTTCTAGGTAATTCTACAAGCTGAACTGGGACAAGACACAGAACCAAAGAGAGATCATACACGAGCATTTTCTTGGGGAGAGGATGGAAAAACCACACTGAAGATTGCCATGTGATGCCTGATAATGTATTTAATGTAAATTACCTATTATGATTATAATATATTGTATAATATGTATTTATATATTAATGTAAATCATTCATAATATATACAATACATATACATAGTGAGATATAGTTATATAAAAACAATATACAATGGAACCGCATATATCTGGCCCTCATTTATTGGGATTGAAATTTCCCATTGGTTAATTTTTTTTGTGACATTTTTTTGGGACAAATAATATTTTTTTTTAATCCTCTTAAATACATTGGTTAATTGTGATACTGTGGTCGCAGGGTGAGTACAGTACTGTACTGAACTAAAACTGTACTGCAATCAGTGGTACAGTATGATTCACTTAGACAAAGTGATGGATTATTGGAACACCAGTAGGAGAGACCGCTATCTGAACTTATGGCAGTGAAACATCTGCGCAACCATGCCACGTAAACGCAATTCAAAATTGGCACAACAAAAACAATTGTGGTTGTAACATGTTTCAAGTGTTTTATGATTTGTTACTGTGAAAATAAATGACGAGCTTCTGGATTATTCAGATTTTATTTAATCCGGATGACACCCGGTCCCATTTAGGCCGGATAAACGAGGTCCCACTGTAAACATATAATATCAACAATCTTTCTACAACTTTGCTTAGCGATCTTTCTCATGGCTGAGGCCTATGCAAATAACAAGTTAAGTGCGAATTTAAATTATTTCAATACAAGCCAATTAGCGGAGACATTCAAGAGAACAATCTTTTCTAAATTCCCCTCCCTATCCATTCAATAAGGTTGGGAGGGCCACCGGCCCAGCGAGTGGCTTCCCATCCAGGGGGACAACTTCGAGCAGCAGGTGACCAGCGTGATGGCGGACGTGTTTGAACCTGCAGGGTTCGCTGTGGAGCGGTGGGCTCGTGTCCCCTATCTGTGCGAGGGAGACCTCAACCAGGCGTTCTATTGGCTCGATGACGCTGTGTTCGTTCTGTCGGCAGCAGAGCAGGAGGGGAACAGCTGATGCCTGCATTCTCGCGGGTAAGTGTTACCTGCAAAGCTCAATTCCAATCTTTATTTTACCTACAAATCCAGAATATTGGAAATAGAAATACAGTAAAGCCCCATTAGACTGAAACCCCAGCTGTACGAAACTCTCCAAAATTCAAACACAATTTCTTAAAAGCGCGAGGAAAGAAACAAAAACAAATTTGGTTAAATGAGATATGATTTATTGGTGAACAGACTCAAAGTTAAAAGATAAAATAATGTAAGAAACTACTGAAAATAAGTTCTAAATATTTACATGTCATAGTCAACACAATGTGTTTTCATGTAAATGAATGAAAAATTTATAAAATACATTCTACTGCAATTCTAAAATTTGTGAAAATAATCTATCTTCCGCTTAGCCCGAATTCTCGCTAATTTGAGCAAGCTTCAATCCCAATCATTTCAGATTAACAAGGTTCTATTGTATAATAGAATCATATTTAGAGATGGGATTCTCGAATTCTTCAACTCTTATAATATTCCAAAGATTCGAGATTCATAAAAATCTCAAAAAAGTGTCTTGAACATAATCATGAAGAGCTTGACTTCAAATAACAATTTTAAGTAGTTGGTAAAAGGAATTATATAGACTTGTGTAGTTGAGAGGATAACAAAATCACAAAAAAAGTATAAAATTGTATTAAGGTCATTTGACAATAATAATGTTATTACACAATTTTAACATTTGCATAACATTACAGTTCACGAGTTATAAGGGGTCATACTTGCCATTTTATGCTTTTTGCTTACCGTTGTTAAGGTAAAATATTATTAATGTATGGGGCTGAAATTTAGTATAAATATACATTTATATGTGGTGTACACAATTAAATATTGATACTATTAATAATAATATACACATTAGCATAATTACTACATACCAGTGGTGTAACTATAAGGTGGCGTGGATGGCAAAATGTTGCAGGCCCGTGCCCAAAATGGGGCCCAGCACATAGACCCGCCCGCCCAAAATTAATTTGGTAAGAGATGAAGTGTTGTTTTCAAAGCCTGTTTCTGTTTCATAAAGATCTCATTATTTGCTAAAAAATTACTCAATAGTCACTTTACTGTGCATAATTTTATATTCTACAAAAAAGATCTTAACATATATCTCTGTAAAATCATTATTTAAAAAGATATAAGCTAATAACAAAAAATAGCATGTTATTTTTCCAATAAATAATTTACTTAACAATTTGGCATGTAGATTATTTAGCTTAGCAAATCCATTTCTATCCTAATTTAGAAAATAATTTCAAAACTTTAAACTAAACTTTGCTAAATACTGCACGCTTCTGGCTCACTTGTAAGTGGAAGCGTTTGAGAAAAAAAAAAGACTGAATGTGTTGGTGCACTGTTCTTGTCTATTAACGCTTGCACAGTCTTTTCTTCAGCTATCAAACTCTTTAGAAGTCAGTGTGTTTATCATATAGGTATGTTGTTGACAGTACAATTTTTCTTTTCTTGGGGAGGGGCCATCATGAAAGTCTAGCCACGGGCCTGTTACTGCCTAGTTGCCTCTGGTACATATACGTGTAACCTCAACGGGGTAGTAAGACGTAGTGACAAGAGTGAAGTGAATAATTTTGTAATGTAATGGATTGACTTTGTTCAGGTTGTGTGACTTAATTTGTCACAAGGGTGACCTGGTGGTCTAGGGGTAAGGTGTCAGACTTCTGTGCTGAGGGTCCGGGGTTAAATCCTCGGTCCCGGCACAGATTTATCTGATTGCCAAACCCTTCCTTCACCTCTGACAAGATGTGTATTAATCACAACTTGTGAATCTGAGGAATGCCAGGNCTTGTGAATGTGAGGAATGCCAGGCCTCCACCGTGGTTCGGATTCCACGTTAAACTGTAGGTCCTCCATTTCATCTCACAATCACCCTACCATTACACATTAGCGTAAGTGCGTATAACCCGAACGGGTAGTAAGACGCGGTGCTAATAATAATAATTTGTCACAAACATTTTCAGATCATTTTGTTTTGTTGAAATTTGATTTTCACAGGCTTGCCCTCTATTTTTTTATACCACACCAGGGCTGTTACATATCGGGAATACACAGGGAATTTTATATGTCTGGAAAAAACCCGAGGAATTTTGAAAAATTTAGTAAAAATACTATAATATTTGTTAATTTGGGACATTTAACTGTAAGCTTGAAATAGGAGGTATCTAGATGGATGAAAAAGTGAACTGAAGAATTAATTGCCAATCACCACTCAAAAGAAAGACAGTTACTTAAAATGATTCATTCAAATTGCTTAGTTACTTACTCTTGACTGAACTGTGACTGGACTCACAAGGGTCACAAACTTGGTTTGTTAGAATTAGCTCGAATGGCTCGATTCTCGAGGGCTATGATAAGGAGGAGTTAACCAAAACACTAAAATGTTCTCAGCAATGGAGCACACATTTACTAGGTTAAATCTCCATAAGAGCTACATAATTATGTCGTGCACATGTGCATCAGCGCTTCAACTGTAACAAATATTTTTAGCGCTCACACTGTGCTGCAAAACTGCATACAAGACCTTAGCTCTCGCGCTCGAACATGACACAGTTTCCAACATTACATTTCTATATATGTGTCCTTTCATTCTTTACAATTCTCCATTTTCTCCCTTTTGTGTTTTTTTTGTTTCCTCTTTTAGGAAGTTGCGTTGCATTTCACACTCCTCCCTGATGAGTTCTGATAGAATGAAACCTAGGTCGGGGGATTGGGCGGTGACAATCGATTTTCTTCAAGAGGCGACCATTACCTCTTTGTCCAATGGCTGCAATGTAAAGTGTGAACTGTGTTCTTATTTTCATTGTAAAAGCCATATTGTGTTTGTCCCCCTTTTACATGTTTCCATCCACCTTTCCTGTACCTTCTTCCAAATATAATGCAACATTACATAAGAAAAGTGCTAATCACAATAGAATATTGTTTAGGGTAATAAATTATCACATAGATTTAGATAGAATAATTATTTAAAACTAAGCTAGTATATAATTCTAATCAAAATATCGGGTGTTCATGTACTTATACAGACAAGAAAATGTATTTCCCCATGAATTTAAAATCATTTTGTTTTAACCAGAAGTTATGGCTTCACTCTACACTACACTAGTTTGCTGAAGAATGACATTCTATTACTCTTTTCTTCCATCTAAGTGGCCTGGGAAAAAGGGAATTCCTTCTATGAAACCTGGAAAAAACTGGGAATTTGGTTGTAAGATATTATGGAAACCTTGCACAGCAAAATTAGGGACAGATTTTGGAATCTTTGAATCATTAAAGATGTTCAAGATTCAAGGGTTCAAAAATATTTCAGATTTGAGATTCAATTTTTTCTCCCTCCAAATTTAAAATATGGATTATTTTTAGTACTAATAGGATGCTTAATAATGGCTTGGATTAACCTCGTCATAGGACAAACCAACAGCCAATCTTCGGACCATTAATCTACCAATTAATGTGGAAAAATAGGAATCGCATGGAAAAACAATAACAATCTGGCAATGGAAGAGAATGCAAGCTCATCTGAATTTTTGCAGTTTTTACAACTTAAACTTTTTTTGGGTCAAAATAAATAAAATATCGCTTCATTAGATGTGTTTTTTTAAATTTACTTCTAGTTATGGGTCAAATAAAATATTTCTCGAGTCTTTTAAAATGAAAATATTTAAAATTTAATTTAAAAGAGTTGTTTACTGTTTAGGTCTTGTTGCCACTGTCAAATAGTTTTATTTTTGTCATGTTTTTATACATAATACACAAATAAGAAACCCCTTTTTATGTAAATTAATTACATTTATAAAGTCTAGTCTTGTTTTATTTTTTTATTCTCCCAACTTCACAAGCTATTATAATTCATTATGCCATTTGCTTAAGATACATTTTATATTTTCCTATCTAGGTGTCTGATCATTCCTTACTATTTTCCTCTTTCTCCGTTTTGTTTTTATGGTTTTCTCTTTAAGGAATTATAATATAAAGGAACCGAGGTTTCAAGGATTGGGTAGTAACGATTGATTTTCTTCAAGAGGCCTCATTGTCTAGTGGCAGCATTGTAAACTGTCAACTGTGTTCTTTTCTTAATTATAAAAGCCATATTGTGCTAATTTCTTATATATGTTTATATTCACCTTCCCTGTACCTTTTTCCAAGCATAAAAATTGCTTAAAATTGTTATTTGAAGTCAATTTCTTCATAATTGTGTTCAAGATATTTTGAGATTTTTACGAATCTCTAATTTATTGAATATGCTATGACTAGAGCATCCCATCCCTATTTTATACATAA
This sequence comes from Timema bartmani, assembly GCA_902151455.1. Classification (NCBI taxonomy): domain Eukaryota; kingdom Metazoa; phylum Arthropoda; class Insecta; order Phasmatodea; family Timematidae; genus Timema; species Timema bartmani. Next base: position 173,596 of record CABFWB010001092.1, on the reverse strand, counting down.
AGTAAATGTATCTACTGAGGTTATATGTTATTTATTTTGAGTAAGAAGTTTTATTTTATCATAAAAAAACCCTTGAAACGAGTTTTCTTCCAGCCACCTTAAACCTCTATGCTAACAATTTTTTTTTAAGATTTGGGGATTCGAAATCTGAAAGTAAAATGTTTGAGAGAAACCATCTATCTCTATCAACAATATTCAAATATGATAGCCATGACAACATTTTACTTGAAAATTAAGACTTTTCACATTTTATTTGCACTTATAAAATAAATGGTACGGAACTCCGCATGGACTTCCTCACTTCATTGTTTAAAAATTGAGATATTTAATCAAAACTCGTAATATATGTGAAACGAACTAGTATATACTAGCAAACCCGAGCAAAAATTGCGTTATACTTACGTTAAACATTTTCGACTCCCGGATGTAAATTTTATTATTTTATTTTTAAAGAATTCAAGTCCTCACTAGTATATTTATTATTTGACCCTCCTCCCCCCCCCAAAAAAAGTTCAATATTGGGCCCACAAGGGTCAATACTTTGTATTAAAATTTTGACTTCCAGTTAAATTTTTTGACATTTTATTAGGGGTTTGCACATCTTATGGTTATCGAATTTTTATTAAATTCCTCATTTATAAATTTAAATCAATAAATAAGGTAAATATTGAGTCTATAATGATAGAGATATATCATTGCTGTACAAACATTTCTCCCAAGAGGTTAAAGAAAAAAGAAGGTAAACTTTTTGAGAGACTTACTTATCTACTTATTTAATGGATTTAGAGAATTATTGCGTTAAAACTTAAGTAGTATATCTGTACAACTAGAGCTCACAAAATTGTAATAATATATTTACCAATATCTCCGAAACTATTGGTTTTATAAAGATATATTTCAAATAAAAGTTTTTTTATTTTTAATAGTACTACAACTTTGCAATGATAAGTTATTTAGTATCTTAAATAGTTGTGGAGATAAGGAAATTTCCGCTTCTTTAAGGTACCCTAAAAGTCATTTTCATAGGAAAATGAAAATAGCCACTTTGTTTATAATCTTGATCAACACCTAGATATGAATTTTAAGCAAAATCGTTAGAGCCGATTTTGAGAAAATTGATTTTTTTTCTCTTTTCACCCTTCAGTAAACTACCCTTAATTTTAGGGTTAGATATCCAATTTCAAAAAGCCCTCGGGGCAACCCTATGAAAACCCTTTATACCAAGTTTTAACCTGATCGGTTAACTAGTTTAGGCTCTAGTCCAAGGTACAGACAGACAGACGGAAATTCAAAAACCAATTATTTTTTTTATTCAAGGGTTCATGAAACGTTGACATTCATCAAAATCTCAAGTTCGATTTTTTTGATGATCACAATGCTTTCTCTACCAGTAAGATATCAAGAAAGTAAAAGGCAGGGAAAGAATGTTAAGCAATTTACAGTAATAATACTTCATCTTAGGCTTTTGAAATTATTTTATTAGCCGACAAATTCATTATTGGCAGAGTACATTGACGACATACTACATGATATAAAACTAAATAAAGCTTTGATTTATTAAACTTTAGTGTGTTAGTCTTAATTTATTAATANACTTTTTCTTATACAAATTGTACCATATGAAAATTGTAAATACATAATATATAATACATTATTTAGTTACATCTATGTAGATAATTATTATTGTGTAATAAAATAGGCCAAACATTGCGATTAATACAAAAAACACTAAATAACTTAATGTATATAATAATATAATATACAAGCGATTCATGGGTGAAGAAGTACAGTAATGATTGATTTAAAAATATAATTGGATTAAAAAACACAATATTAATATTGAGATTTCAACTTTTTTTGCTGCCTCGTAATTAGTAACTGGCCACGACTAATTACCGATAGATAACAAAACACTTCAACGTCATAGATTCAACTCTCGGTGGTAGCAAGAAGATAAATATATCCAAACAATATGTCTGATCAAACCAAACTTTTAATATTATTACAAATCCAACAAGTTTAGTCTTAATAATCACATTGGTAGAACAGAGGTCAATCCTCCACAAAATGTGATTCATCAATAACATACATTATAAAATGATCATGTGAAACCATATTTCATATTTTCCTAAATAAAGTCAAGCATGCCAAAAAAAAAAGTATTATTTAGACAAAAATTAAAAACTCAGTCATATTTCATCTATAAACAATATAAAAATATATAAACTTCACTAAAGTTGTTTGAATTTATAATCACCACATAACCTTCTAAAATAAACACTTATGTTCAACAAATATTACAAATGTAATTGAACAAGGCATTGTGATATTATATACAAATTAAATACATCCAACTTGCAACTAAAAAAAAGAAAAAGAATAATTTCACACAAATCGTCGGTTTGCTGTAATACAAAACAGGCCACTTGAAAATGAGCATAGTGTCTGACGATACATACAGTCCAATTTACATATGAATAGCCTTACCTTAAAGCTAGAAAAGTTACTAAGATTTACTTTCATGTATTCATACATCATGTGATGTGATCTGATCTGCAGCTGTTACATTTGAAGGATAGAGGAAGATGAAGGGCTTTTACTAAACTGACCTGGCCACAAGCTGGAAACAGGATGATGATGATGATTTTTGTTAGATTTTATCAATATAATAATATTAGCAGAAGTACCTAGCATTGCCTGGGTTAACTGCACAATACATTGCTGATGCTTTGTTTTAAACAGGCAGAAAAAAAATCTTCTGCTTTAAACCCTATTTTTAATTAATTTAAAAGAATGTAGTCAAAATTGTAAAATTACGGCTTTGAAGTGCATATGTTTTAGCACAGGGGCTACTCATTTTTAAATTTCAGACCTCCTTGTATAGTAGATATCCCGCAATGCTCACGACATACTCTTCATTTTATTAATATAGACAGAGATAATACTAATAATATAGTAAAATATTAGCATTGTTGACTGCAAAATAATATGTTTGTATTTTCTAAAAAAAACCTTCCTTTAAAAATTTGTCTGCATTTAAAAAAAAGTTAAAAAAAAACCCAGCTTATATACACACTTGTATAGTAAAACTCACCCTCTTTATAATTAACAGAGATATTGAAAATCAAAATAGTGTTTCAAGAAATTGATATTTCCGGGAACGCATAAACTTATAAGGCTAACAAACTTGTTTTTTCAAAGTTCAGGTGTACCATTTTGAAAGGGTTTATATTTTATTAAAACATTGTCATGGGAAATACAGGAAACAGTTATGAGCAAATACCACTTTAAATTGACATTAACATATCATACTGGATAATTACATGATCCATGTGGTCTATATTGTCATGTTCATCTCGTTTGGTTTGACCAAGACGGGGAATTGAGTCTGAATCTTGGCCAGGTGTATTGAGAGTGGTGTTTCTTAATCATCCTCCACACAAATGTATGAACCTTTTTATCTAAATGATACCTTCCTCATCTCTACCCCATTGGCATATTAATGTGTGTGTGTGTGTGTGTGTATAGCCTCGAACAGCTACCAAGACTCATTGAAAGAAAAAATGATACAAACATTTTAAACATATCTATTATTAAAAATTTGAATTGGTAATGTATTAGGTCGGTCTAGTAATTATCTTAGTGAAACATTAGCTAGTTTTTTGTTTAATTCCGAGGCCCAGCTTGTTCCTGAAATTACCGTATTAGCCCGAATATAGTGCGGTGTTTTTCTCCTAAAAATGTATATCCAAAAACTGTACTCCCATTATACGCGCAGTCTAACATTTTTCGGTGGGGGGGTAAGCAGATCCCTACAAAAGTTTATTTTGTAGCATTTTGGCTGGAACTGCTGGAAATATATTGGCCAACGGGAATCATCACACACGTCTAATAATAAACTCAAGGTCAAATCTAAAAGAGGGATCGGATTTCCACTAGTCAGTATTACTGAATTGGTGGCAGAATATGTGCTGTGTTACTGATATTAAAAATCATCCTTGGCAGATCCGCAAGTGAGTGATTGTGTTGAAAAAAAGGCTCCTCAGCATCTCAAGTAAACAAAGGAATGAGAAGACTAAGATATGAAATTTAAACTAAGAGCAATACGTGAGGAGCAACAAACAAATAACATGCTGACTGCTAACAAGTTTTTGTGTTCCCGAGGCTAATATACGACTTTGGAGAAATAAAATGAAGAAAAGTTTAGGAGTGCCTGTGCATCAGGAAAAGCATTGGGCCTATTAAAACTGGGTTGCATTTGTTAGGTTTTTATCTCAAGGTATATTAGAGACCTCTTATTTTTCATTTAGAACACCTTCAAAATTGGAGTTATCAGGTGTATGCCACTAGGTCAACTTCTTGGTAAACAAAAGACAAAATGGCCACTTGGATTAGGAACAAACTGTTAACAAGAACATATTAAGTTGTACATATAGTCGATATTTGGACCTCAGCCAATCCCCCATTAAAATTAAACTGCCTATTAATTGTACATCGGAAGATTGTTTGCTCCCGAAACAGACTATAAATACAACCCCTAATGTCAATCACCTTCACAAGATTGAGTTTATAAATATTTGGTCAACTATTCTGATTAATCGAACACGGAAACAATCTAGGTCCCTTTTCAGTCTCATAGCCCTGTTTTCTGTCAAACCCCTGGTAGACTTTTGTATCAAATATTTTTTGCCAATCTTGGTCTGTTGGATGATTTTGAAAATTTCTTCTTTAATCCAAAACAACAAACAATTTTTTATTTTTTTTTACATATAACTACACTATTCATAAACACACATTTAATAAATGCATTACATTGATTGTAGAATTAATATAGCATTCAGTAAGCGAATAACAAGTTTTATAGAAATTATTCACAGTTAAACAACAAATACATTTACTTAACAAAATGGCTTATCAGTAAAAAAAAAAATGGTCAAGTTATCAAATGCAAAGCACAATACTCGGGACTGATCAAACACAGAAATTGAAACAAGAGTTTCTTTATTTTGAATGTTTGAAAACAACATTCACCCTTGAACTTGTTGTGTAACTTAACTCCTTTTTGGAGTCCTTAAGAAGACAATCCACACACACACACACATGCACGCGCACACACATATATTTAGAGAGAGAGCTTTAGAATATTCGAGTGAAAACAATCTTACTCTCCAACTTAACAAACGTTCACAGAAATATAAGCTGTGATGTTTCATTAAAGATTATTAGTTTATATTTATCAAAAACAACCATGGATTATCTCGGCACAAAAAGTAATATTTTATCCAGTGCATTTCCAAAACTGAGCTAACTAGGTCAGATACTGTAAAGGTTGCAAGTAGGAGTGTGAAAAGCTTCAAAACTTAGATTAGCTTAGCCTTAAGAAAAATTCCGGCTCCAACAATTACAAAGCTTCACCAATAAAGATATTGACAGCTACAATACTCAACTTTTGGTCAACTATTACCATTTTGAGCTGTTAAAAATTAATATGCATACAAAAAATTTGAAATAATTTAATTAAAAGCTGTGATAATAACTAGATTTTATTAGAATAAATCAAAATAGTTTTGCAATAAAACATTTTACAAGTAATTTTAGGGCATAAAGACATAGTTAACAACAATATAATATTTTTTAAAGAATAAAACTAACTAAAAATATTTAAACTTTGATTTGACTTCAAGAATGTTTAATATATACGATTTGAATTCGCTTCGAATTAAAAAAGTGACCATTTCTAACAAACGACCAGCCATTGTCACCATTTTTTTCAAATAGACAATATAGTTTAATTCACCTTTACTAAAAAAAAAGGCATTACAAGTCCAGCGATACTTGGAAGTAGCTTTCCTACTAAAAGATGCATAGCGATTTTAAGTTAACTTATGCAAGAAAATAAAACTTTGTCTTATGATCTGTAAAATATGTGACCTTTCCTTCACTCTTTAAAAATCTTTATGATGGTACAGTTGCCCCACAATGCAATGCAACACATCACTTCTTCCTACTTGATAACAGCCCAAAAGAAGCATTCATAGTTAATGACATCTTAAAGTTGCTCAAATAAATTAATCCTACAGATGAGTTTTGATATAAGTATAGCATATTTACTTCTAAAACTTTTTAAAGGTTTACAATAAATGTAATCATCCATTGTGGTGGGAAAAAAAGTATCATGAAAATATAGTAATTTTTAAAATAAATTAATTTGCTTGCATATTTTATTTTCAACTAAAACTTTGTGCCACCTTTCAAAGTAACTGTACTAAGGGTGAATCCTTTAGATCCTCAATAATATTAAAGAATAGACATTTTGAAAGAGTTTTAGATTCAAGATTAATAAAAAAAAATCTTTTTTTACAAATGCTGCTATTTCGTGGTTAAGCCCAACATAATAAAATGGAAAAATCTAACAACCTGGCTCCAGACCATTAATTTACCAATTTATGTGAACAAAATAGTATCACCAATATGAAAAAAGTTAACTTTTCACATTTTTTCAAAGATTAAGATTCAGGAAATAGTATGTAAAATTAAGATTTTGGATTTAGATTCAAATTCAAGAAAAAGTGGATGTCATATCTTTAAACTGTATAATTATAATAACACGTTAAGGAAAACTTATTTTGAATTTTGAGGTTTAAATTATTCACCTTTTTTCACCCTTGAATCTTATCTATGAATCCGTTAGAAAACATTACAGCCATAAGAGTTCAAGTTTCCCACATTGGTATGAATATTTTTTATTGATTTCTGATCTTGTTCACATTGATTCTTGAGTATAAATCATAAATAAAGGTTGACTTTTTTGTTATTGAGGATTAAATAGCTAAGCTATTATTTCTGTTAATTATTGTTATAGCCACATCTAAATATCATATTCTTTAAATTTAAAAATTACACCTGAACATGAGTATTGAAACCAGGACTTTGGCTTTTTAATCCATCATCCATATGTGCATCCGTACAGTTGTCATTGCGTTATTGGCAGCATTAAACCCTCCAGAGTCGAAGGTGGCTGCGTTATCTGATAGCTCATGGTCTTAATTGATCATTCATATGTAGCTCACGATTTCCCCATGTCCATCACAGACTCTGCCTTAAACTATGAATGTAGAATGACGCTGGGCACAGGACAAATCCTGGAAAGCTCAGTGGTTAGAGTATTGGCAAACTAAGCCAAAGGTCCCAGATTCGATTCACATGGCCAAGCTGTCATTTTTCAATTTAAAGAATTTTTGCTAAAATTAAGTGGTAAATTAATAAACTGGGACTTGGTTGTTTAGGTTTTTTCTATAATTAAGTTGGGATAAATCACTAGTAAGAGGCACAATTGCTATATAAAATATTAATTAAAAGTACTAAAAAAATTATCTTCAACAGGTTATTCAATTTTCTCTAATCTCAAATATTCTCTATGTCAGCGTTTCCCAAATCATGTTCCATGTGTGATTAGGTATTCAATAGAAAAATTGAGAAATCACAAATAAAAAGATAACTATTCTTATTAAATTTAAACCTATCATAATTGACGTGTAGTTTAAGATACAGTAAATCTTGCTATAACGTTGCTAACACGTCATTTGGTTATAACATTGTTAATAGTATGTGACCCTTTTTTCACATAATGTTGTACGCAACTGGTTATAATGTTGTTTTTCATGACAATGAACAATTGAACATTGAATGCAGGCAAGTGATGTAAAGCTAGCAATAGAGTGCTCATGTAAAAAAACTAACTTCACTAGATTAATCATATTTGTAGAAGTTTGGTGTAAAAAAGTGTTTCTAAGTCAATATGGATTTGTGGTTGAAAGAAGGATCTTTACAGTGTGTCTGAAGTAAATGATAAAAGTACTGTGGTAGTTCAAAGTGTCGATGAGAAGTGCAACAAAAAACAAGGGGATAAAAGATCAAATCCAAAGTATTATTAACATTATTTGTCTTTCGGTTTTATACGTGTTGGGAACAAAGATGCTCCTGAGGTTCAGTGTGTTGTGTGTAGCAAAATAATAGCCAACAGTTCTATGGTTCTCAGTAAACTTCGTAGGCATTTGGAAACCAACCATCCTGAATACCAAAGCAAATATTTACATTTTTTAAAAAAGAAAGCATGATTTACTTGAAAATTGTCAACTTTCCATGATTAAAATGGTTAAAACAGACAAGGAAAATGCAACAGAAACATCTTACTGTGTAAGTTACTGTATTGTGCTTGCTGGAGAAGCGCACACTATAGGAGAATCTCCTATCAAGTCTTGTGCGAAAGATATTGTATCATGCATATAGAATGAAGTGTTTGGTAACAAAATTGATGCAGTATCATTGTCAAATAATACTGTTTCACGTCGCATTCATGATCTTGCAAATTACATTGAAAAGGAACTAGTTTGCCGACTGAAAAATTGCCATGAGTATTCTTTGCAGTTATATGAGTCTACTGACGTTTCAGGACTTGCTTTGTTACTGGTATTCATCCTATAAATATATAATAATGTGATTGAAGAGGATTTGCTCCTATGTGAATCTTTGCCAAGCAACACAACTGGAGAAGAAATATTTAACTGCATCAACAGTTTTATCATAAAACATAACGTTAGTTGGGAAAAATGTATCAATGTGTGCACTGATTGTGCACGGGCAATAGCAGGAAAGATGAAGGGAATTGTAGAACGAATCACTAATATTGCACCACAAATCACTAAAAGCCATTGTGTTCTACATAGGCAAGAGACAATCACTTGCAACTAAAAAAATACCAACATATCTGAAGATTGGGTTTGATAATGCAATACAAATTATTAATTATGTAAAATCTCTGCCACTTCAATCCAGGCTATTTAAAATGTTGTGTCCTGTTACTTACCGAAGTAAGGTGGCGATTCAGAGGCAAAGTTCTTGTGAAGCTTTTTGAACTTCGTAGTGAACTACTATTTATTCATTTCAGATAGTGCAGGACAAAAGTTTAGTGACTTTTTGACAAATTCCTCGTGGCTAATGAGTCTTGTATACCCTGCAGATATTTTTGCAAAATTAAATGAAATAAATCTGTCCCTGCCAGGGAAAAAGTGACAATTTTTAGTGCAATTGATAAAATTTCATCTTTAGAAAAGAAAGTGGAATTTTGGACATCTTCTGTAGAACAGAATAACTTTGAATGTTTTTCTACTCTGGATGAATTTCTGACTGAAATAAATTCTACAGTCGATGAAGAAGTTTCCAGCGCCATCCTACAACACTTACGTGACCTGAAGTGTTTTATATCAGAATATTTTTCTACTACTAAAGATGATAATGCTTGGGTATGAAATCCATTTATAATTACAAACCAGTGAGTTTTAATGCACACGATTATGAAAGAATGACTTGGTTTTTGACCCTGATTTAAAACAAACGTTTAAAGGTCTTCCAATGAGTATTTTTTTAGGAAAGTTCAATAGAAGAGTACCCGAATGTGGCTAAACACGCGGTTTGAGTGCTCCTTCTTTTTGTTACAACTTATTTTTGTGAGACTGGATTTTCATATTATATTGCAACGAAAAGCAAATATAGAAATAGACTTGATGCTGCACCTAACACGAGGATTCAACTTTCCAGCATCATTCCGAATACTAAACAAATTTGTGATGAAAATAAGCAGAATCATCCATCCCACTTAAAGTAAGTTTTATTTATGTTTTAAAGATTGATATTTGGTTTGGTAAAATAAAATTTATTTGAGTATTAGTATCGTAGTAGTATAGTGTTTAGTGAAAAAGAAGTGTTCCGTAACCCGAAAAGTTTGGGAAATGCTTCTCTAGGTATTGGATGACCCAATCATTAATTTATTGTGTCTTTCACTATTTTATGTTCCTTCTTCCACTGTTCCAATAAAGTAACTATTTAGTAATTACAGACATGTTGGTAAGATATGATAGAAATGACAAGAGTATTCAATATATTATGCGCACAAAAAATCCATCAAAACAATTGATTAATATTTGTAAATACATCGATTATGTTTATAAACTTTACACCTAAAAAACACCAAGCCATAATTTATGTACTACCTTATATTTAAAGTTCCTTAAGGAAAAAACATACATGCTTACTTTGCTAACATATTCCATAACACTTTTAGAAAGTGTTTTATTTTACAGTTTTCTTTTATTATATATATGCGTGAAAAATAAGCATTCCAAATTTAATTTGAAATGTTTCATAAGAGTTATACTCTGATCAAAGCTTCCTTACGATTAAACTTTTTTTTCTATACTCTAAGATAAACGTTTAATTAATTTTTTTCAAAAGATAAAAAGACATATTATTATACAAGTAGCAGACAGTACATCACAGTTAGTCAATTTTTAACTTTATAGTTCCATTCAGATAACGAGCATAAAAACAAATAATGTGATTAGTGCCGAAGATAAACCACAAGCTTCGTTGGAGTTTTTTTTTTTAACATTTCATAAATTATTAGTACGGCTTTGAATAATTAAATGCAGACATTATATTCATAAAACCAAATCTAGTTCCGTTTTTATGTACAATTGTTATTTTATCAAGGATCTTATTTTGTAACAAAATCAAATATTCTGGATATTTACGATTCTAATAACAAAATACTCGTGTGTTCACATTAAAAAAAAAGTTGGTTGATACTTAAGCACAAATCGAGTCATGTAACTACACTCATTTAAATTTGTTTATTTTTATAGTGTTATTTTGAAAAAAAAATCAAAATATGAATACAATAGAGTCTTAAGAATCATACAGTGCACACCCTTTTACACAGGATGAACAATTCATGGCAATGCGACAAAACATGAGTAAAAATGACAAACCCACTTTGATGGCCGAATGATCTAAGGTGTCACTCTCGCAATAGACTGGAACTGCCAATGACAAGATCAGGGTTCGTATCTTTGTAGGGTGTACTGAGAGTGGTTTTCCTTGAATGTTTTACCACTCTTCCTCCACGGAAATGTGTGTACCCTTCCTCGTCTCTACCGCATCAAGAGTAATTGGTACATATGACTATCATCCAAAAGGGTAGAAAGAAGTCTGGAACCTTAGCTCAGTCGGTAGCGCATTTTTAAGGGTCCCGGGCTTGATTCCTGGCATGGCCAAAAAAATTATCGTTGGTGAAATGTAGGTTCCCCCTTAAACAGTGATGAATTAACAGCCTGAGGGCTGAGTGTTGGGTATTTTCTAGATTTAAGTTAGTTTATAGTTCATGTGCTGATATAATCAGTCTGTTTAGAGAGTGAACGCTAAATACCTTAAATAAAGGAGAAAAAAAAAGATTAGTAAGAGGCGATGGTAATTAATTTCAAATTATAAAATAAGTAAAATCTTAGATTTCGTTTACCCTTATTCCTTGGGATTGCACTATGCCCTTATCTTATGAGCTGCGCCATAGTGGAACCAAGCAAGGTAAGCTTGCTACCTTTCAGGGTAAACGGAGTGCATATATATGTTAAATTTAAGATTTTAATTTTGTAATATGTAATTTAAAAATATGCAATGAATAATTTTGCACACAAAAACAGGTAAATATTTATATTTCTCCCCATTTATTCGCTGCAGTCCCATCTTCCGATAGTTATTTGTTTAGCACAGCGTCTTACTACCCATTCAGTTTATACATTTATGTGCTAATTATGGTAATGAATTAGGGAAGTGTGATTAAGGCGAAAGGCGGAAGTAGAGAGGATATAATGAGAAGAGGACAGCAGGTAGAGTTGTTCTATAGGTGTGTGAGAGACCTGCTATGGAGAATAGAAGTGTCCATGAAGTGCAAGGAAGTGTTGTACAGGGTGTACTTTGTATCCACTGTCACATATACAGCAGAAACATGGACAATTAATGTAAGAGAAACTAAGAAATTGGAGGCTATGGAATGAAGTTTGTGAGGAGCATGTTAGTTGTCACGAGGAAAAACAGGATAAGAAATGAAGTTATCTGGGAAAGACTGGGAGTAGAAGGAGTACATGGAGGAAGCAAGGATGATATGGTATGGACATGTAATAAGGATGGAGAAGAAGAAGATGCCAAATAAAATTATCAAAATGAGTTAATGTAAGAAAAATACCCCAAGGGAGGCCAATAAAGAGATGGGAGGAGCAGATAACATAGTGTGCAAATGAGAGAGGAAGAATGATGGAAGGATAGAGGCAGATGGAAGCATTTTATTAAACTGACCCGGTCACAGGCTGGAAACATTTGTTGTTGTTGTTGATGATGATGATTAGGGATGAAAAAGTGAATTTAGAGGAAGTGTACCTGCATTTGCACAGAGAGAGGGAAACCATTTATGTAAAATCTGTACACCTGACCAGGATTGAACCATGATTTCCTTGTCATTGGCAGTCTAGTCTATTGTGGTAGTAGAGGGTTTTTCAATAGTTCAAGATGGGACCTGGTTCCATTCGACTCAAGCTATTACAATATTACCGTATCTTTCAAAGCTACAAATATAACACAAAAGCATAAGTGAACTGTCATATTGAAGGATTTACTCAATTACACTAAGAAAATAATGTTTTATTTTCAATATATTCTTTAGTAAATTATATATCGATCCTCCATTACGGGAAGAAAAGATAAAATTGTAAATACCACTACTTATATTTATCAACCGATTCACAACTTTTGCTAAGCTTATCTATATTTTAAAACAAAAATAGAAAAAAAACCTCACAAATTTGGCATTTAAGTAATACTACTGGCATCAATTTACATGAAAAATGTTAACATGCGAGTTTTGTACGAGCTAACCTCTACAATTTGTATTAAAAAGTAAAACTTAAACTGGAGTGATTTTTTTATTAACTATTAAAACACTTAAAAATTCATTAACCACATTAGTCATACGACATACATAACATGGAATGATTATTACGTATAACAACATTCATAATAACATTATTTCATAAGGGCTAATACAAAAATTAAAAATAAACAAGAACCATCAACTGTCTCATATAAAATTAATTAAAACCAAATAATAATTAGGAAAGGGATATGCACACATGTAATTTGGTCACATGAGTGTAAATACACATCACAGGCATAGCCTGCTATTACCTCATGTTAGGTTCCAGACCTTTGTTGTAAGACAAATTTTGTTATAAAATTTAAAATAGTCATCTGAACGAGGCTGCTGTAAAATACTCGAGGTATAGTCACATTTTAAAACTATCACGTTAGTAAAGTGTCGGAAAGTGAATTGTTGTAAAGCAGAGTATGCCTGTATCTATATATGTATGTAATCTAGGAGAATATATTTAAATTGATTAAACTTCTAGGGCTAATAGTCAGCCATCACTATGTTTTCACAGATAATTAACCTCAACTTAAGCCAATGTTTCTCAAACTGTGTTACGCATAATCGATGTACCACTTCTTTTATTGATTATAAAATATAGTTTTTTAATAATATTAAATCTTTTAAACAAATCAACAAAGATTGTGACTATGTCATGGAATTTTATAAGGCTTTGTTTAGCTTACCACAGAAAATCTTTATAAGTATAAAAAAATCGTCCTGAAATTTCCTTCATACTTTAGAGAGATAAAGCGGGTATTTGTTTCATTTTCTTTTTATAAAGAGCATTTGGGGCCATGTCCTAACCAATGTACCCCTTCCTGGAGTACGGGACTGGAGAAAGTTTGTGAAACACTGGCATAGTCAAACCAATAATGGAAATTAAATGATCGAAATTGCCATAAAACAAAATATAAATATGTATATAAAGGTGTTTTTTTTACAAACAATTAGAAAATTTAATTTATCTTATGTGGAAAGTTTTGAAGAACAAATTAACATGTTCATTCTCATCCCTAAAAATAGTGGGTAATAATAATAAATAATAATAATAATAATAATAATTCATATATTACGAACCAACTTAGATAAATGAGTTATAAAATAATTGTAATGTTTTGTCAAGTTTGAGAGCCTGCGTTATCGGCAGTGAAGCGAGTGTACCCCCTCGCGTCACTCGGGCATAGTCTTTGGTCTGACTAGAATATTGTCAGGGCTCCCCTCCGCTGGATCTATGTGGCAGGATCATTCCATCTTCCTCCCCGCTTCGCACAACTCCTCCATCCCATTCTTCCTGCGAGATGAAAAGAGAATAAAGGGGGATGTAATTATCATTGGAGGGGAAGGGGCAGCCACTTTAAGAAATATCTTTGCAACAAAGATTCAGAACTAGTTTAATTAAGTGAATTTTAATATTTGAAGAGGAAGCTAAAACAATATACTTTATGTACTAAATCACTGAGCAGTTACACAAAAATTAAAGAGTACCCACCAACACTTTTAATTTGTGATTAACAGAGCTGTATTGGAGATATTAAAAGTGTGTTGGGGGGGGGGGGATGTAAGGGATGTTTTTGGGGGTCAACGTCTCAAAAGTATTATTAATGACTATGTTGGGTTTTTCTGCACCGCGATTCACTACTCATTTGCCATTATACGCATAAATATTTTTTTCATTTGATATATTTAATGTGTACATTCTGAACAGACTGATTATATCAGCACACAACTTACAAATAAACTTGAATCTAGAACCGACTCAACATCCAGCCCCTAACTGTTAATTCATCGCTGAATAGGGAAATCCACATTTCACCATTGATACAGTTTTCAGCCGTGCCGGGAATCGAACTCGGGACCCTTAGCTCAGGAGACAGTCATGTTACTGACTGAGCTAAGGTGTTTGATTCCCATATGCATTGGTTACACTAATGGGGGTGGGGATGAGGACGGTTGAATTTAGTGGACATGTACCTGCATTAGTATGGAGGAAGATTGGTGGTACTAAAGTGAAACAGCAAAAGAGCTCATAAGGGTCACGACGTAAAAATTACCAAGTTCTCAATATTGCTGTTTTGTTTTGATGCTATAGCTTTCATTTGACTATGATTTGAGAGCGAAAAATCGAGGCTGTCGAGGAACAGGGTTTGTTTATAATGTTGGTATCACTGACCTGTGTTTGTCCTCGTTCTTCCAGCTGCTGACTGCAATGTGGGGCGGAGGAAGGAAGGAGCGCAGGGACTGCACAAGCTGGATGGTGTCTACAAGAGCTACACACAACAAACAACACGATGCAATACTCTACATTCATACTTAGATTAGCAATCATCTGGAGGGATGTTTGGCCGGGGGCTTGAGATCAAACCCTGGAGAACTCAGCGACGAAGACCAACATAAATCATTAACTTGATTATTAATTTTCAGATTAACAGAGCAAAAAAATTTGAGTAAAATATTTTATTATTTCTATCACCGCATCTTACCAACTGTTTAGGCTATAAGTATATGTACTGATTACACTAATGTGTTAGGGATTATAAAGGTAGAATTTGAGAGGAAATATACCCACATTTGTGTGGAGGGAAAGTGGAAAAACATTTATGAAAAATCACCCTCAATATACCTGACTGAGATTTAAACTCTGGTCTACCCATTATAATCGGCCACAAACTGTGTACTACAGCAGAAAATTAGGTTTGAAATGCGGCCACAGCCCAAAGCGCCATCCATCACTGTTCAATAAGAACACAAATAAAGTTGGTACAAGTGGCAGTTGTGCGTCGTTCATATTTCTTACTTACTACTAATATTTTTAATACATCTGACAAATTCAAAGCAAAGTTAGAGTTAAGTTAATCCACACGAATAATGATTTGAACCAAATATTTCCAAATGTTAAAGAAGTGGGCATAGAAAAAGCACTTTAACCTTTAATTTCAGAACATTTGTAGTTACTTAAGGAAAAAAATTTGTCTATACATTTCCTGATTTACAACTGTTGGACTAGGTGTAGCAATTCATTTTAATCTGCTATGGCGTATACCCAAATACAAAGATTTATGCAAAAAAAAATTCAAGTGTGTTGAGTGTATCATGAATGTAAAAAGTTTGTGAAACACTGCCTTAGACCATTCGACCACCAAACTGGGTGCCATACACATAAACAAACATTTTTGTACTAACAATTTAAATGTTATTATTAAGTACATCTATATTCGTGAACGACCCCATCCCAATTTTCATGATTTAAGAGCCAACCCAGAATGGAAACATAATATTTAGTTTCATCATGTTTTAACTCATATCAGCAGCTTATTTTTTTTTTAAACTATCTATGTTTTATTTTTAAAGGTTATTAAACTCATACGAGTCAATCTGATATTATGATCAAAATGGGCTGATGCCAAAACTTTAAATATGTTTACTTTTATCGCTTGTCATCTATTTTAGTAGGGTGAATACTACTCATAATAACGATTGTAATAATGTATATCTTTGTATGTAGACTAGTGTTAAGATTGCTACATGGGACTTTTAGTGGCTTGCAAGGTGTAAGGCCTTACAGTGATATATTTTGGGTGTAGTAATATTTAATTTAAGGAAAATAATACAAATTTGATGGCAGCGAAATAATAATTTAAAAAAAAGTAATTCGCTGATGGTTATCAAAATTTCAGAATGGTTTGACTTTAAAAATGTAATGATTTGCAGCAAATATCATATGTATATATATGTGTGTTTTGGACGCGAAGGCCAAAAACGATCAGTGGACAGATTTTTTGCTCAATCCTAGGATTGGACTTTTAAAATGACCAAAGCCCGAAATTCTCTTCAATTTCGGTCTTTGGCTGTTTCCAAATAGCCAAAGCTACAATTACTAAACGACCAAGGTTGAAACTACAGTTGTTAGGTTAGGCTTAGAAAAAAAAAAATTGGTTGAGTGGTCTTGATAATTTAAAATAAAATTTGTAATCTCTGTCTCGGTTCTGTTTGAATATTAATGAGATCCACTTGCCCTCTTGAATTCATGTGCTTGCTCAAAATTGGGCGCGTCCCACTTGCCCAGTCTGGTCGAGAAACAAATTAAAATATTTTTTCAAAATGTTATTTCAACTTTGGTTGTTTAGTACTTGCACAATCCTAGGTTTGGCTATTTGGAGACTGCCAAAGCCCGAAATTTAATAGAACTTTGGGATTTGGTCATTTTAAAACGTCCAATCCTAAGATTGAGAAAAAATTTGCTCATTGGTTGATTTCGGGCTTTGCGCCCTTTATATATAGGAGAGAGTGAGAGTACATACTTTTTATGTGTTCATTTTTTAAATTTTTGTTTAATAGTTTTCTCTGTAATTTAATGTGTACAGCTTCTAACTTTAAAATACATTATAAGGTGTATAAATCCATACAATGCTCAAAATGAAGAGGAACATCATTCATTGCCCAAGCATAAATTGTCCAATTCAACTTTATTGCTTATCCAAATCATAGGGCTTGTATCAAAGACCTACCTAAATTCAGAAGTTTTGTGATTTTTATGCAAATTTACAGATCCATACTTTTTTTGATCAACAAATTTTGTATGATCTCAGGAACCCAAAATCGGTTTGATAAAATTTGAAAAATTGTTGTCAAAAGAAATTAACGTTTCTTAAATTCTAGCTTTCCCTTTGAGAATTTTTGAAATTTGAAACTTTTGGGAACATCTTTGGTTAATAAGCTTTAATTTTTAAAACAATTTGATGAAAATCGGTGTAGTAGGACTCTTAGAATCATGATTGCATATAGATGTGGCAGAAATATTATAATCACACACAGTTTATTTGAAAAATGACAACCGAGACGTGGGAAGTGAACCCAGAACTTTTAGTTTTGCACTCTGGTGCTTTACCACTGAACTTGAAAATTCCCTCATTATTTAAGGTGTATGAGACTGAATATGAGAGAAACCAGGATAGCTCAAGTGGTAGTGGTGTGGAAAGTAAAAAAAATAATTTTTGTTTCAAAAGTTAATTAATACCCTTTTATAATTTGTTTTGAGAGTTGCCAAGTTTACTTTTTCAATTCAAAAGTAAAGTCGAATGAAATAGTTTGAAAAATTCTTAAGCTTAACCGAAGTTTGATTATTTTTAAATATGTTTTGTGCTGGAAAAAAATAATAGTTATATCATTTTGGGTATTAAATATATCATACAAAATGTTATACTGTAAAAACGATTAACATATTATGACCTAAAATTATATGTATTATTGAACTCAAAATGAGACAAATGGCACATTTATGTATAGTTAAGCTTCCAAAATTTTCATTAATGAAGCTGATTTTTTTTTTGATTTTTCGAAAATAAGTTAAAGCTGATGAATATTTAAAACCAAGTCGAAGCTTTGCACACCCCTATTATCGATAGGTAATCCATATTGCGATTGGTTTGCTGCAGTTCTCTACTTACCAATCCTGAGTCAACATTGTCCACTATCTGATTAATGTACTCCAATCTTGGGCTTCCTCTTGAGTTTCTTCCTTACACACCTCCTTCTATAATTATTATCTTCGTCAAATTATCATGTTAACTATTTTTGTTGTGTACCTTTCCAAAGTTTCCTTTCTTCATCTTAGCACTTCTGTATTTGATATCATCTCCATCCATGATATTTTCAACATTCTTCTGCAGCACCACGTTTCAATTGCTTCTAATTTTTTCCTCTTAGTTACGCTAACGGTCCATGTTTTACATCCATAAAGCGCCAGGTTTCATACACATGCCTATAATAGAAACCTTTTCCTAATTTCCAAATTTATGCTAGTCGAGGTTAGTAATGTCTTCTTGTTAAGAAAAGCTTTCTTTGTGTGCGCGATTCTACTTATAATATCTTTCTTACTTCTATGGTAGTAACTATTGCCATTTTAAGCATTGTATATAAATGTGTGATGCGTCAAATTATATGCCATATTTTTTACTTGCTTAGTCAAGTTAATGCTACTATCTAAGCTCCAATGTGAATCACTTTGAGTGAGAGGGAGGGAGAAATATATACATTTCACAGCCTTATGTAAAGCTTCAGAAACAGCAATAAATGTACAGGTCTATATGTCAATCCATTTACTTAGTCTTTTCTAAGTTGTTAAAAGGGATCAGTTAAGAATCCAACTGTCACCCTAAATAAAATTCTTCGATAACAGAACAAATTAACACATTATAACATTACTTCTTTTTTTTTCTTGGCACCACGTCTTATTACCCATTCGAGTTATATGCCTATGTACTAATTATTAGGCTAATCGTTTTAGGGATGAGGAAGGTTATATTTATAGGAAGTGTAACAGCATTTGTGTGGAAGAAGAGTCTTAAACCTTTTGGAAAAAACACCCTCAGCACACCCGACTGAGATTCGAACTTCGATCTCCCTGTCATCAGCAGTCTAGTGTACTACCAAAGTGACACCTTAAACTATACGGCCACTGAAGCGGGTCTTAAAAAATTAGTATCTTTTTTTTAATCTATTGCATTTAAGAAACTTAACATTCATTAAATCATGTTTCGATTTATTTACCAAAATGTATGACCATCCCAGTTTTTAAGGGTTGGTTTGAAGGATTTTTTTTTTGCCACCGCATCTCAACACCTGTCCTGGCATATGAACTAATTACACACTGTGTTAGGCATGAGGAAGGTTAAAATTAGAGAAAGTGTACCCACTTCAATGTGGAAAGAAAGTGGAAAAATATTTAGGAAACAACAGCCTCTGTACACCCTGATCTCCCGGTCATAGGAAGTCGGGTCTATTGGGAGAATGACACCTTTGACCATTCGACCATTGAAGTGGGTAAATATATATTAGTTTGTAACACCAAGCATCACATTTATATCATTTGTTAAGGGAAAATATACATTTAATTAAAAAGATTATTTAATAACGGTGCATAACTGATTATTTTATACTTTATGTGGATATGGGTATATTTTATGTTCTTAAGGTGATATAGTCTTAGCAAATGTTTGGGTGATGGTATCTCAAAGGGACTTAACTTAAAGTATTTGTGTAGCATAACAATACCAAAGCAATGTATTTTTAATGTGAAATTTTATGTTTTAAAAAGAGTGACATGTAAATAATTATGTATTTTATGTTTGTTATGTAAATAACCTCACTGCACATTTTAACATTATCTTTTCTTGGAAATGTTTGATAATGTTTTTGAGATTTTTTTCCTCCCTCTTATTATTTTAATGAGAGCTGGTAATTACTAGTCACTGTCCAAAATTGACTTAATAAATGTTGTCCATGCGTGAAACTTGCTAGATGTGGTTGATATATAAGAATCATTCTATTCCAATAAAATATAAATCTATGCTATTATTTATAATATACCTATCTACATTAACAAATTATGTCAGAAATGTATTCATTGATAGCATTTGCTTTCAAAGTACAGCAAAACCCCAGTATTCTAAAATTCCAGATAATTCGAAAATATTTTCTGGAAAACGGAGGAAAAAATACTAAGTCAAATGAAGTATATTTTATTGATAAACTCAAAGTTAAAAGAGCATTATAAGAAAGTGATAGTAAAGGCTAAATATTTACATTTTGTAGTCAACACAATGTGTTTCCATGTAACTAAAAATAGCTATAGTACTGTGAAAATACATACTTTAAATATAAAATTATAGTATAATATGTTAAGTTTTATAAAACCCATTCAACTGTAACTTAAAATGTGTGAAAAAACTCTGTCTCCAGATTAATCCGAATGTTCGCTAAGCCGAACAAGCTTTGGTCCCAATTAGTTTGGATTAACAAGGTTCTACTTTAGTAGATAATTTTAAAGTTCAACTGAATGGAAAAACGTCAGTTGACCAATGTGATTAAAAAGTTGTCCAGGCAAGAGTGGGGTAGTAGAAGAAGCAAGGGTAAGATTGTATGGTCATGTAATAAGGATGTTGGAGTACATGAGATAATAGAGGAAGCTAGGGTGAGATGGTATGGTCATGTAATAAGGATGTTGGAGTAGTGCATGAGATAATAAAGGAAGCTAGGGTGAGATGGTATGGTCATGTAGTAAGGATGTTGGAGTAGTGCATGAGATAATAAAGGAAGCTAGGGTGAGATGGTATGGTCATGTAATAAGGATGTTGGAGTAGTGCATGAGATAATAAAGGAAGCTAGGGTGAGATGGTATGGTCATGTAGTAAGGATGTTGGAGTAGTACATGAGATAATAGAGGAAGCTAGGGTGAGATGGTATGGTCATGTAATAAGGATTTGGAGTACATGAGATGAAGTATGTAGGAAAAAAAACCCAAGGAAGACCAAGAAAGAGATGGGATGTGCAGATAACTGTGAGTGAAAGGAAAAGAATGGTGGAAGGATAGAGGAAGATGGAGGCATCTTATTAAACTGACCCAGCCATAGGCTGTAAACAGTCTTATGACCACCAGATAGCATTTATCTGCCAGATAAAATGTATTAATCCATCACATTTTTATCGGGAGGTTTAAGTACCTTATGACTTTTATCTGAAAGTTAAAATTGGCATTGCCATAGTGACACGTTGTTTTTCATGAGGTTTCACCTATTATAATCTGTTTTTAGGTTAAAATCTTAGTTCGCGTGTTTAGTAAACACAAGCCCAGGTTCTAACTATATAATTATAAAGTTTGAACATTTAATTCCTACTTTTATATCAACTGACAAGCTATTTGTAGGGTTATATAAGAACAAATTATTTAAATGTGATTACAATAAATGAAATTATGTAAACATTGTACCAATCTATTGCCCACATTTTGGCAGACACCGAAATTAGTACTTGCAAGGCAACTTAGATTTTTCTCGCAGTTGTTTGGCCGCCAGAATTTAACAAATGTTGAGTGATGTTGCCACTCTGCACTCGCTAGGTTGTAGTAGTAGCAGCAGGGTTTATACTCATGCCCGCACCAGTAAAAGCAGTACTAACCTTGCGTTTTCTGCATAAAAATATATTTAGCCTACAGATAGCTATCCGGTGGATAAATTCAGTTCATAATATGTGTAAAATATTAAAGTGGCTGGTAACCTTTATCTGATTGCTAACTTTAACCTCCCGATAGCAATATTCATCCGGTAGTCATAAGACCGGCCCTTAGAAGATTTACATGTTAAGTATTGATAAATTACTCAATTATTGGGACAACAAGCGAGGGTTGGCCATTAAACTGGTATTTACTATCAAAGATGGATATTACCATTGAACCCCCTCCTTTCATACCCAACAGCCCTGGGACATTAACAGCTGTTTCACGTGTCAAAAATAATGACTTAAGTGTCTATTTAATTCTTATGTTCCGAGTTCTTAATGACATGGGTGTTTATACTTAATAATTTAATTTAATAAATTGTATGCTCACTATAAATACTAACTAGTTAATGAATAAATGAGCTAAAGAAAATATAAAAATAATCTCTGTAGCATATTCTTACTTTTTTTAACATAGGTAATTTGGTATATAGTTTACCTAATTTTCTGCAAACATCTGATGGAAGATATCTTTAAAATCTGTTGGAATTTTGATCCAAATTTGTTTTTTTTAATGTTTTTATTTTTACCTTTGAGAATATTGGTTGCAAACTCAACCTTCGTAGTTCATAATAAGCATATCAAACAATTAGCGAATCCGCACATAATGCCAAGGGACAATTTGGCACAAAAAAAAAATTAAATCACTATAAATCATTGATATTTTATTTTGTATGGAAGTTATTGCAAGTATGCTGAAGTGAAAAGTGTTTATATTATATTTATTATCTCTGTAATTTAACATGTAATAAGTTATATATTTCCTATTTTAGGTTATATTTCTCTGATTGTAATAGTACAGTCCAATTTTCATATATAAAGAACCTTTTAGAAAATACTTTTATTTTTGCCAACATTAATAACATTTTACTATTAGTATTAGTATTATTGTGATTGCTCTATATCACATGTCTTGACGTTTGTATCTGTGAAAGTAGATATAGTAACTTTTTATAGCTGTCAGAGAAGGTTATTTCTATTAGAATTGGACTATATTTATATCCAGCTCAGTGTTAGTGATAACTGAAATCTACGTATACTAGATAGGACCAATATTTTTATCCAGACAATGAATACAAAACATTCATAAAACATTTATTTAAAAAAGAAAATTAGAAATTATATATATATATATATATATATATATTCCACATAGCAAACCTTCTCAATGCAGCTAATTCCAAAAACCTGTGCCTTAAGGGTCCCAGACAAGACTGCAAGCGCTATTCACTGAAAGTCATACTCAGATTCTTCTATCCTAAATCACAGCTTAATATTTTGGCACTTACTGGGGCAGACAAAAATAAATGGTTGGCAGCATGTGCAAAATATTTGTATGGTTCTCATTCACAAGGTTTTACGCATATCGTCATTAATAAGTAGAGGTTTTATTAACTATGTATTCATTGTTGGATATGTTATAGTTTACAAACGTAAAAAAATATTAAATAAATAATATATGGATTTTCACATCTAATCATTTCTTGTTTAATGTTTTCAGACACTTTTTTTTTTCCCCTTACATTACTTACACTAATATACAGGTTGTTAAAAAATGAGGCTTTAATTCAAGCTTGTGAAATGAAAGAGTAAGAGAAATAATTAATGAGTAGCTAGTGAAGAACAAGATGGAGAAGGCTTGACTTAGGTGGTACAGTCATGTGAGGAGAATGGAGGAGGAGAGTTTACCAACGGAGATGTTGGATATTGAAGCGAGGGGTAGGTGGCTGAAGGGAGTGCAATTAAGTGTGGAAGAGAAAGAAGAAGACTAGGTCATTGTGGAAGATGAAAAGTTGTGGGGAGAAAGGATACGTTGGAAAGGTGTATATTCCAAAGAGACCCAGGTTAAAACTGTTGTTGATGAAATGTCTTAGTTAACATAGGTCTGCAAACCATCTTACAAACATAGGTCTGTCTGGGAACCAACTTACAGAGATACAGGCAATGAGAGGTCGAGGAGATCCAGTCAAACGTCCCCCCTCCCTCCTTGGATTTTTGTGAATAGGGATACAAGAGTTTAGTGTGCTTCTCTATTGTTTGTCAGACGATTCGAATGAAGCCAAGAATTTTTCAAAAAGCACCCAACAGTCTGTTACGATGTGAAATTTGCGTTGAAATGGAAGCACAACATTTAGGCCACCGTAAGCAGTTTCAGCTGTGACTGGGGCTCTTCGACAATAAGGCGCTGATTTTAACAAGTAAACAAAAAATTAGTATTAGTGTTAATAAAACATCAGTACTTACTTTTCTGCAAGGACTCAGATTGTTTCCCATACGGCTTGCACATGGCCGGCCGGACACATGTTTTCATGCGGGACATATTCTTCATGACCTCGGCAAACGCACGCACAATCTTCTCTTGCCCGACTGGAACATGAGTGAAACAGTAGTCACAAGTCAAGGTTTTATTAGAAGTAATTGGTTCTAGTGAAGATACAGGAGCTCTGACAATTTTCAGTAAAGGTCGACTTTAATACACCTATGTTTATTTAGGGTTGGCCTTGCAGTGCGCGCAGATTTCTTATGATTGGTTTAGAGCTTTTCACATAAACACGTTTAGTTCTTGTTATTTGGCTAACATGTGAATCTACATTAACACCTGGGAACATCTCCAGTAAGGGGTTGACCTTACTACTTTTAAAGGTATTTAAGGACGAGGGAGTGGGGGATTTGTTATTAAATATCTGTCAAAATCTTATCTAGAACTCCAAAACTGTGGTACGTGCTGTAGCACCAAGTTTTGTTATATATATAAAACAAAATAATGCAGATTTTGACAAGATGCCATGGACTTTATAAACCTTTCTTCCCCTATTTCATGGCTTTGTTTAGCTTACCAGTATAGACTTTATAAAAATTCGGCATGTCTGTTTATACAGAAGTTAGCTGATATTTGTTTCCTCTTTTCCATACCATTACACATTAGCGTAAATGCGTAGCACCCAAATGGGTAGTAAAACGCGGTGCTATTAATAATAATTAAAAGAATCGAACTCAAGATTTTGATGGATGTTGACGTTTTACGACCCCCTGAATCTGAAAAAATATTTTTTTGTGATACCATCTGTTTGTTTCTCGGCCTAGAGCAGAAATCATTTTACTGATCAGGCTAAAACTTGGTATCCAGGGTTTTCAGAAGGTTTGAATTATCTAACTGACCCTAAAATTAAGGGTAGTTTACTTAAGAGTGAACAAGAAAAAATCGATTTTCTCAATATTTACTCTAACGATTTTGATTGAATCTCATATCTAGGCACTACTTAACATGGTGTTAGACCGCAATCGAGGTATACCGACCGAGTAGCCGTTGTCAATTGGCAACTTCCATGGATAGAGTGTCAAGTGGTCAGCACAATGAACCCACTGGCCATTAATCTTAGTTTTCTAAACAGGAGTCACTACTTTCCCATGGAAATTAATCCTGATTTGTCCTCATAAGGTTGAGTTGAATCTCGGTGCAGAGCTGCTTCTTCACATACTGCTTAGCCCACTGCTTAATATTACAAATAAAATAATTCTAACTTTCCCATGAAAATTACCTTAACCCTTTTAGTGCCACACCTATTTCAGAATTTGTGCGCAAAGAGTGCCAAAGGCCTGTTAGGTTTTGTGCGCAAAGAATTCCACATCTATTTCCTCATTTTTTTAAGGGTTTGCAAGAAAATTCACCAAACCTTTATTTATAAAGCAATTATTTTGATATAATTTTAATTCATATGTACTGTTCTTTAATAATAATAAATTAATACAATTTAGTTAAAATATTTAATTTCGAAATTTTAAATTTTTTTCAAAACTAATGCTAATTAACATATTTAAAAAAAATTATGAATAAATTTTGTTGTAGTGCGTTTAGTATTATATAAAAAAACAAAGTTTTGAATATATATGATTATAAATAGTAATTACAGAAATTGATATCCTACATTAGATATTTTTGGGCCATTTTTGCTTAGGTACAGTAGCCCCATGGCTTCTTTGGTGCTTAAAAAACATTATAAATGGTAATAAGGAACGAATATACAATGTAAGATTAATTCAATTTTAATAGACTGGGAGTTGGTGTCTGTGTTAAGTAGATATAATTTAAGACATGACAAATGTATAAGTGAATCTATACAAATATTAGCATAAGATTTAAAAGAAGTTTTACTACTTCAAAAAAGTCAAGTTAAAACATAAAGAATAAATTTATGTATGAGAAAGTTATGTGAACAACAAGTTATGTTATACTGAAAATTGGTAATTAGTCGTAAGATAAAGTTCTTATATTAAGATTGTTAGCAATGACAAAATATGATAACCCTTTTGATTATAAAATTATTAAAATGTGTTAACACATATAAAATGTTGAAAGCAAACTATATAAATGACTAGATTGGTTGATACATTATTAAGATCATATCTGAATAAATAAATTATATTGAATGACCAATGTTTGTAAGAACTTTTACCACTTCATTAAAAGACAAGTTGATACACAAAGAATAAATTTATATATGTAACCAATGATAAAATATTCTAAACATACAATTATAAGA
>CABFWB010001092.1:114759-138037 GCA_902151455.1 Timema bartmani | reverse complement strand
TATATATATATATATATATACTTATAATATTATTAATATGGATCCATTCAGGCAGATTTTATTTTGAGGAATGATTTAAAAAAGAATTGTATATGACACACAAAAAACTCATATATATTTAGAAGTTTTTATATTTTGTTTTATTAAGAGTTCTTAAATTGACGCATTTCATTTTGATATACATTCTTTTTACATTGTGGTGGAGTTATCCTCATTGTTGATCCACTGAAGACCTGTTAGTGAGTATTGTTCCTGTGATAACACCACCACGAGAGTCAGGATTTCAAGATATTGTTGTGTGATATTGATTATCTTTGATGCTATTCAGTTTGTCCCAAGAGAAAGTTTTCTCGTGCCCATTCAAATTTGATTTCTCTGACCGAGTTTATTAATAATGGTACCTACCCTTACATTTAACTTTATTAGTCTGACCCCAGTAATATCATTTAATAGTATTTTCTTTTATTAAAACTGGTTGATTGTCACGTTATCCCCCGAGAATATATTACAATATTTAAGCATTCCTTTCAAAAAAGCCATATTCCTAGAGATTTGGCCTTTTCTAACAGATTTTTTATCTCTCCTGTAAAACTTTAAATTTTAGGAAATATGGCCTTTTTGAAATGACCGGTTCAGTTATGTTTAAAGCGCTCTAAGATTTCTTGGAGAGCATTTAAAAATACATTAATATCTATCTCATCCACTTCGGTGGCTGCGTTGTCTAATGCGCTACTCTTGCAGTAGGCTAGACTGCCGATGACAGGGAGATTGAGGTTCGGTTCAGGTGTACTGAGGGTGGTTTTTCTAAACTGGTTTTCCACTCTCCCTATATGCAAATGTGGGTACACTTCCTCTGAATAAAGCCTTCCTAATCTCTAAAACCACTAACATAATTAGTACATAAGCATAGAGACCGAACGGGTAGTAAGACAATAAGATGCAGTGCTGAAAAAAATATATATCTATCTCTTGTTGAGTGGCAACTTCACCTTAAGTCACCTCTCAAAAAAAAAAATCTGGGTAGTTCAATAAGCTCTTTATGTTTTTGTATTTCTAACTTAGCTTTATATGGTGGTGCTCCATTTTTATCAGGTTTCTACTCTAAGGATTTAATTCTTGAAATAAGATGCTTAAGATATTTAAATATTTTTATCTATTTTATTTTTATTTCTACTGGTTTGACAGTAATAATTAGGGATTTTTCTTTTTATTCATTTTATTCAGTAGGCGATGAAAATTTAAAAATGTTGTTTGGCTTACCATCTTTACTTTCAATAGTTATTATAGGGAGGTTCAGGTCCCACTTGAAAAAACTCACTTGTGCACTAAGCAGTTTTTTTTTTCTAAATTTACTATGTTTTCAGTAATGAAAAATTACAGACTCATATAAGCAGCCAGAGTGTGTAATTCATAGTAAATGAATAGGAAGTGAGTCATTGCAGCATAAGGAGATCCCTCTCTTTAGCCAGAGTTGAAGATCAAGCAGTATTTGGGCAGAATATTCACCCTTCTAACTAAATAGCTAAAGCGGATTAGTTAAACAGTGTGTATGCAGTGGGTTCCCTTCTTTAGTCATAAAGCTGATTGGTCCAACAGTATGTAGGTTAGACCCGCCTCGGTGGCGTAGTTAGCTAGCATGCTAGTTTCGTGTTGAGCTAGACTGTCAACTGCCGAGGACG
The DNA here is from genome assembly GCA_902151455.1 of Timema bartmani. NCBI lineage: Eukaryota > Metazoa > Arthropoda > Insecta > Phasmatodea > Timematidae > Timema > Timema bartmani. The sequence continues at coordinate 136,358 of CABFWB010001092.1, read as the reverse complement.
GGGAGATCGAGGTTTGAATCTCGATCGGGTGAATTGATGTTGTTTTCCCCCCCTCTCCCTCCACGCAAATGCGGGTTCACTTCTTCTAAATTCAACCTTCCCAATTCCTAACCCATTAGCGTAATTAGTACTTAAGCGTACAACCCGAACAGGTAGTAAGACGTGGTGATAAATAAAAAAAGTATGTAGGCAGCTACCTACAAAGTTTTCCATCTGTTCATTCTGTGTACACCAAGGAGATATCACAGTATAAATAGGAAATGTGTTCTTACCTAATAGCTTGTGCAGTGAAGTTGTAACTGTGAAAGTTTATATAGAACAAGAAAATTATATAACAAGGAAACAATTCTGAGGTGTATGAAAATGTACATACATTTCATCATCATCTTCCTCAATTGTTTCCAGCCTGTGGCCGGGTCAGTTTAGTAAAATGTCTCCAGCTTCCTCTATTCTTCCACCATTCTTCTACTCTCACTTAAACACTTTCTGATATATGCTACTCCCATATCTTTCTTGGCCTCCCTTGCGGTCTTTTTCTTAAGAGTTTCCAGAAAAAACACAATAAAACCAGAGCATTTTTTTAAACCCCTGATTAGGCTCCTTTTCCCTCTCTTCAAAACATTTTTGGATTCAATATGATCTAATTTTCATAAGAAGAGTGTTATCTGACAGCATGAAAAGTTACTAGATCTACTTTTATGTATTCATATGTCAAGTCATGTGATCTGTAACTGTCACTTTTGATAGATATTATCAATACCTACAAAATAACAATAAGAGTATAATAAGAGAGTTAAATGTTATTAATGTTGATACTAGTAAATTATGTTTGTATTCTATAAAAGGTCCTTTCTATGAAAATTCAACTGTACCAATTCTGTCTCTGAAGTAAATTGGAATTGAATGCGTTACAAGAATAATTTGAACAGGCGGAAGCGTTTCGAGCAATAAGTTAAAAAAAAAAAAGGTTTGTCTACTCACGGCCCGGATGGTCCCTTCCAGTCCAAGGTGAAGCCCGTGCGGGCCGTTCATGTGTTTCAACATGACAGCATTGGCGAAGTGCTCATACGGAAGTATTATCTTGCCCGTCTCTCGGAGGATTAGACGACCTTGACCATCCAAAGCCACGCGGGACGCCATCATCCTTAAAAAACAATGCAGAGGTCGTCAATCATGCATATTTTATATCAGTGTTATTAACAAATTAATCTAAGGGATAGAATGAAAAGAGTAACTTAAATGAAAATGTACATGCGTTAGCAGTGAAGATCACATTGTTGAGACCTCTATACCCCAGTTCAACCCCCAAAGATCCTCATAATGATTACAAACATTTTCTTAATAATAATCCCCTTTGTTTTCCAGATCTCTATTATAAAGAATTCCTATTTTTCCAGACAACTTAGATTGGAGCATAAAGGAATAACATTTATTTTGTTTTTTTAGCACCAAGTCTCACTACCCGTTAGGGTTATACATTAATGTGTGAAAATGAGAGTAATATTGAATTTTGGAGGAAGTGTACCCACAGTTGAGTGGAGGATGAATGGAAAACCATCTAGGCAAAACCAACCCTCTGTACGCCCGCCCAGGATTCAAACCTCGATCTCCCTGTCATTGACAGCCTACTCTATTGTGAGAGTGACTTCTTAGACCACATAGCCAAAGAAGCAGGTAGCTTCATTTTTAGTAAAAGTGACTATTGGGAAGTTAAATAATTGATGTTTAAAAAAAATGTTTGGGATTAATTGGGAAATACATGGCTTTTCAAATCTCTAGGCAAAAAATTATGCAGATTGTAGGGGGTGACAAGACAAATATTTCCACATAGGGAGTGTCAGTGATGCTAAATAGCACTGCTATGAGACATCAAAGTTGGTGCACCTGGAGGGTAGGCAGCTCATCGATCTTAAAGACATGCCAAATGGAGTGTGGAGTAAATCATGACTATTAACGGGCATCAAATTGCCCGGAAACATCATCAGCGGAGGGAGTCGTGCGGATGCCTATGTTGGTTTGTGTGGTGTGCTTTATGTATTGCCTACCCCCCAGGTGAATACAGCGTTAACTTTGCCACCATTTGGCATCGCTGACTGCAAATTCATTACATGGAAATACTTGTCTTCTCCGCTCATAAAATGTATTAATTTTTTACCTGGATATGTGAATGAATAACTCTGTGTATTGAGTCGTTACATGACCTAATGTTTCAGGAAGGGTATGAGAGGATAAGAAATGTGTTTGAATCACTGTTATTAGTTCTTCAGTTCAATTTTTCTTTTATTAAAAGCTTGGCCTTGAATGTCCCTAATTCACTACCGGTAATGTTCCAAAATTTGTATTAGAAATTTCCTATATTGTGCATGTTAGTTTTTACATTCAAAAACCCGCAGTGTTTTCCATTTTCCAAGTGTGTGTCAATACTGCTCATCAAATGTGACTGAATGCAATATAAGTCTAACACCTTAGACTGCTCAGCCACTGCTACATGTTTGATTCTAGTAAATACTACACAAAATGTAAATAGCTCTGTATATGTTTATGTATATAACAGTATTCACTCTTTTAACCTCATATCCAGTGGGTATTTTTATAATCTTAAGAAAGTGCGACAGAATTGTCTTAGAATCTCCATTAGGCCTATAGCAATATGATCTAAAGCAAGCATGACAAACTCATTTGATATGTCCCTAACTTATAAAATATAATAAAACTCATCATGTTTAAAATGTTCAACAGAAATTTGAAAACTTTTATTTTCAGCAATGGTGTGAATGCCGGGCATTAAATCTTGTTCCGAATTCACTTTCATAGTTGTTGACTTGTGTCTGTAATAGGCTATGGCTCCTTTCAATGTGAAAAATAAAAAACTGTTAACATATGTACAACTTAAATGCTGCCAAATGTTGCACATATTATTTGGCATGCAAATCTAACAGTTTTTGGGATGATTCTTGTCGAATAAAGAGTATCAAATTTGTGTATCAACTTCACAGGCTAGATTTTCACAATCACACCAAATTCCTGAATGTTGTATTCATTCAAAGCTTACAAAGAATGGGGCCGCATCGCATGTTGGTTCATTAGAAGGTCTGCGAAGCTTACATGCTTGACCTAAAGTGTTTTTTTTTTATTTGAATACAACAAACATTTCAAAAGAGTATGATGTAGACTTACTGTAGATATGCAGCACTGGGTAACATGGACGCCTCCTTTAACTCGGTGAAACATTGTAAAAGCTCTACGGAGGGGTTCCACCCTTTGTTTTGCAGGTACAACTGTAACAACATGTACAGTTTCTCAGTCACATAGCCCGTCCCGGGGAACCCTGGTGGACCCATCTCTGTCTGGATACCCTTCGCAACAATATTTTTCATTGTCTCCGCCAGATCCATCTGGAGGACACTCTTAGACTTTGAACGGCCCTGTCAAAGACATAATTAAATGTTAATATGGTTGAAAATACAAAAGGTTAACTCAACAAAAAATAATGTTTCATAAAAATATAGTTATTCTTTTTTATTTTAATATTTAAGAACTAAATTAAAATGTTAAAATAAGTATACTCAATTTAAATCAATAATTAAAGTAAAATACAAAACTTTCTTTACCATATTTCGTCCACTCATTTTGTAGATGCCCCAAAAAAGGAAATAAAACATGAATTTGAAGTTTATTAATTCCAGAAGCTGAACCAAAAACACCTAATAATGTATAACATACGGCATGAACTGATCACTTTCTCTTAACGCAATTATGGCGTCACTTTATTTCACAAACATTATTATTTCTTTACAACCACCCCGAAAAATAGTTTAATCGGAAGAGAGTATATAAATCAGATCTTGTTTTGACATTAGGCAAAAGAAAACATCTTTGCTATGCCCGTCTATCCGCGCCCACCATTTCAGGAAATGTGAACTTACCCGATGAAAACTTGTTACATATGATAAACCACTGTATTAAGATGACCAGTTGCGTCTTGTAACCATGGCAACAGGTGAATTGTCTTCGGAAATGGAGCGTAAAGATGTCTTTTGAACGCCTCCTTTACCGTATAAGGAACAGCTGATTGATATATCCAATACCTCTGTTGTATTCTTCTGTCGCTTCTGTGCATTCAGTGATGCCAACTCCATCTACCGCATCGATAGCTAACTTCAAATCATTAGAAGGGTAGAAAATGAAAGGAACGAGATCTACATAATTAGTTGTAATTAAATACTATTGATTTTCTGGTGCGCAGAACATAAAACACCAATATAAGACATTACGTTTCAAATTTGAATTTTTGAACATTATTTTTTTTAAGATTACTAATGCTAATTTATTTGGGTAATTTATAAACATTGTAAATATGAAAATATTTACAATATTACTAGAGCTAATGCCAAATATCTTATCAAATAATGATTCTCTTATTATTATTAGTTCAGTATGAAGATTTTAAAAAACATTAGCACCCCAAATCCGGTTATTCTACTAAGGGTCACGAATTCGATTCCCGGCGTGATATAAAATGCGTCATTGTTGAAATTGGGGTTCCCTCCAGTCTTCTTATTGGTGAGCTACCGACCTAATAGCTGGGTGTTGTGTCTATTATAGAATTAGGCGTTAAATACTTCAAATAATAACAATAATAAGCGTCATAAATACAGTTTATAAACTTAAAAACCAATTTAAAGAAATGAAACAAGACGGGAGAGATTTGGCGATTGAGAGGGCATTTCTACGTAAGAATGAGGAAGAAACGAGTGAAAAAGTAAATTGGAAGATATAATTAAATACAAAAAGAAAGAAATCAAGCATGTCAAGTTCTTGTTTTACCGCGTTGGACGTAAGAACTTTTTTTAACTCTTATGGCTGATGAAAAAAAAAATGTATTGTTTAAAATTTGTGTGTGAAATGATTATTTTTTAGCACCGCGTCTTACCACCCGTTCGTGTTACACGCCTATGTACTAAGTAAAATAATGTTTTAGGGATTAGGATAGGTAAATTTAGAGGTAGTGTACCCGCATTTGCGTGGAGGGAGAGTGGAAAACCATTTAAGGAAAACCATCCTCGGTACACGCGACCGGGATTGAACCCCGATCTCCCCGTCTTCGGTAATAAAGTCTATTTTGTGAGAGTAGCGCCTTGGATCATTCGGCCATCGAAGCGGGTTTAAATTCATAAGGTGACAACAGAAGTTTTATTCCGCGTCAGCAGCGTTATACCTATCATTTTGGCTCCAGCCACATCCAGTGCTAGTTATTAAATGAAATATTTACACTATCGAACCCCCGCTGGTTTGAGACCAATATTATTTTTATTAGAATCTGAAAAAGGAAAGGGGTTATTGGATGTTTGTATTACTTTTGTATTACCTCTATCAACAAATCTTTCACTTGCTATTGTTTATTTCTGATAATTCTTCAAACGTTAGAGATAAATTGAAAGATTCAAGTTCATGCTACAAATAATTCAAAAGAGCTATTAAATTTAAATATTGTTATTGTGTGAAAACAATAATACAACACGTACACAGAATTTACAAACAAACACCACTTTAATCTTTCATTTAATCTGTATTAAAGACTTTTTCATTTTGAATGTAATGTTTGATAAATAAGCATTACCAGTTAAGATACCAAAAATACATCTTTTTTTTAAACATTATTTTCCAAAATAGACAAGTTACAGTGTTTGCCTCATAAAGTTTACAACAGTGATTACATACTTTTTAAATTGAAGTAATCTAAATTAACAACCATCTTTTTTATATAGCATCGCATCTTACTACTCGTTCGGGTTAAACGCTCAAGTACTAATTACGCTAATGGGTTAGGGATTGGGAAGGTTGAATTTAGAGAAAGAGACCCGCATTTGCGTGTAGAGAGAGTGGAAAACCATTTAGGGAAAACCACCCCAGTTCACCCGACCGATATTCGAACCTTGATCTCCCCGTCCATGCAGTCTAGCTCAACACGAAACTAGCGCATTGGCTAACCATGCCACCGAGGCGGGTAATAACCATCCTTAGTTCATCATAACATTAATTTCAGACTTTGACATCTCTGGACAAATTGAATTATATTTTTTACGACCAGCAATAATACAACAAACAACTTTCTGACACCCACATCTGTGTGCACGCGGATTAATAGTCAGGCTCATCGCGTCTGGTTAGCCAGTGACTGAAAGGTCGGATTTCAAATCCCGGCTGAATGTAGGCCTACTGACGGTGGTATTTTCTAAAAGGTCTTTATATCATATACAGATGTAGATGGACGTTTCTCAATACGTCCCCCATCCTATCATATTCGGGAATCGGGCTAGTAATAGTTCAAGGCTGTAGCCAGCCAATGCTTTTAGGAGGGGGGAGGGGGTTTGGGGGGCACATCCCCCAATTGCCGGAGGCTAAAAAAAATTCTAAATGATAAAAAGTTCTAGAAGCTCCCTGAAGTGTTTTTTTATGGCAACATAACCCCCCCAGCTGCCAAAGTCTAGGAATTTTTTTTAAATATTAAACACCTCTAGAAGCTATCTGAAGTTTCTTTGCTTGCAACATAACACCATAACTGCCGTAGGCTAGAAAAAAATTCTAAATACTAAAAACCTCTAGAAGCTCTCTGAATTGCTTTTTATGGTAAAACAGCCGCCTAATTTACACTTGTATCTTAATTTTGATATTGTTTGAACCATAAATAAAGCCTTATGTATTTTGTTCATAAAATTTCGGGAAGGCTGGCTTGAACCCCCAAAAACCCCCACTGGCTACGGCCTTGAATATGTTTAGTAAAAATTACGGTTTGTGCTCGTATTTTTAATTTAATACTTGTCGATAAACTATCAGGCTTTAATCTGAGGGAATTCGTAAATTTGAACACTTCATAAGTGTAAAAATATGATCAAGCTGTACAGTGCATGCCCAATTATTGCAAGTCGGCGACCTTTAGTCTCAACTTAATCAGTATGTGCTACACTTAAACGTCAAAGTTTGCTTCTGTTTTGTCACGCCTTCGCGGACTGATATATCTACATTGTCAGTTCTTGGTATTACGAAAAAATTACCTACTTTTTTGTACATGATAAAATATTTGGGGAAACTATTTATTAATATTTCTTTGTATCAATAAAGTTATTCTTTTAATACATAATATTATTACTCTGATCTATTTATCTTGTCGGAAGGCTATGAATTGTCAGCTGATTGTCTCGATTGTCAAACTGCGTAATATTTGTTTTCGTTCTGGTTGATTTAAAAAATGGCCATATTATAACTTCACTTTAAGGTAATGTACCAGTATTGTGATTAGACAGCTTAATTGAAAGGTAATTTGTATCTTTCTATAACATGTCTTCGGAAATAGAACCACAAGGAATTTGTTTTCAATTGGAATGGAAAAAGAAGACCGGTGCCACCACAAGAGATGAAAAGGCAAGGATTGGAATTTGGGATAGTGGTGACAATACTGATATCGCGTCATTAGATTGGACAACTTTCAAATCTTATTTGGTAAGTTTACTATTAGTAAACAGATGTATCATTTTATTCATCCATAGATTAATTAGTTGAATTGTTGGGCTACAATAAAGGGGCACAAGCATAATAATGTGTATCAAAATTTTATGACACGCGCAAACGCCATATTTGTTTCAAAATTTGCTAAAATAATCATAATTCTACGCAAAATTTATAGTTCAACAAATATTTATTCATTATAGATTGATTTAGGATAGTTATTTGTATATTGTTAGGGTTAAATACACTAAAAATATTAAACATTACTAAGAATTGGAATGTAATCTTAGACAGAATTAAGACATTTACTAATTTATGAAAGACCTACTCCAAACGTCTAGTAGGCCTACGGTATGGTAAGATTATAAATAATAAATACAATTTTTGGAATTTACTGTGTTCAGTGAGGACTTTTAAGAAACTTGTAAGTTATAAATAAGTTACATTGGCCTTTTGTAGTTAACTGTGGGGCACTGTCAACAAAGCAATGACATTCCAAGGTCACAAAGTGCAGTTGCTCAGTCCAATTTTAAAGGAAATACCTTCCTTATCTGACTGTTACTATACCCTGATTTTGGTTGTAAGAACAGTAGAGAAAATCAAAACCTATTTCTTTGCGGCCAACATTGATAACATTTTCTTATATTATTTGTGTTATTTGATAGGTATTGATAATCTCTATCAAAAGTAACATCTGTAGATGACATGACTTTATGTATGAATATATTAAAATTGTTTTAGTAACTTTAGTAACTAACTTCAACTGTTCTTCCTACCAAAATCATACTATAGATCTATTTTCGCGGATTCATATACATATGCCAAGTCATCTTATCTCCATTTGACTCTCTTGATGGTACTATGTTATCGAATTGGTCTGCAAAAAATATGGTAAATATTTTCTAAATTGCCCATTTCAGGAAAATTGGACTGTAGCATTTTGTTCTTGGGGCCCCCATTGGTATACCTATATATACAAACTTCTCCTCTTTCAGCGTCAAATGTCTTCATAATTAATAAACACGATTCAATAATTTAATCAAAATTAACACTTGTAATTTTTTTATGTAGTAAACTTTTGTATTTGTGAGCGGCAGCTCTTTGTAGCCAAAGCTAATTTCATTCTTTACAAGAGTCGATTAATATTTAGGCTACACAAATACAATATCACTTCATCACATTAAGAACCTTAATAAGATTAAATACTTTTTTAGATGAACAGTCAAATTTCAATAGGAAGAGCTTTTTAGAAACTACAATAAACATTTTTTTTCGGTCATAAGTAATAACATTTGGCTTACCCGCTTCGGTGGTTGCATGGTCAAACACGCTACTCTTGCAGTAGACTAGACTGCCGATGACAGGGGAGATTGAGGTTTGAATCTCAGTTGGGTGTATTGAGGGTGATTTTCTAAAATGGTGTTCTCATCTCCCTACACATAGATGCAGGTACACTTCTTCTAAATATAACCTTCCAAATACCTTGACACTGTGCTAAAATAAATTTGGCTTACTGTTGGGTGTTAATTTATAGGTAGGCTCTCTATTGATAATATCTATTAAAAGTGTCAGCGGAAGATCACATGACTTGCTGTATGAATACATCAGAGTAGGGGTGTGCGAAGCTTCAAAAAATTGTAAGCCGAATCAAATCTTGGTGTACTTCATATTCGATTCGAACCCATGTTTGGATTCGGCAACTATTCGAAGGCTAGTGATTATATTACACCTATATTCTATTTAACATAAAATAAAAGTAAACTGAAATTACCTCAAGAAATAAAATATATTTTTATCACTTTGAGTTTTAGAACAAGTTTGCTTTATTTTCTTGGTGGAACTGGGACAAATTCCTTATTATCACTATCACTATCGTTGTCATCGTTTGGGTTGTACGCACTGACGCTAATGTGTAATTTGGTAGGGTGATTGTGAGATGAAATGGAGGACCTACAATTTAACGTGGGATTCGAGCCACGGTGGAGGCCTAGCATTTCACACATTCACAAGTTGTGATTAATACACGTCTTGTCAGAGCTGAAGGAAGGGTTTGGCAATCAGATAAATCTGTGCCGGGACCGAGGATTGAACCCCGGATCCGAAGTCCGACACCTTACCCCTCGACCGCAAGGTCACCAGATTTATTGGACTTTAAGTTATAAAAATGCATTTATTTTAGAGGTACCAGTTATAATAAGATACGAATGTGAATATAAAACTTCTTAATTTACTATAATTTCATGCACTGCAGGCTAATATATACTTTTGCTATCAACATGAAAAAAAGAAATAATAGTTTTATTAGTATATTTTGTTCTTTCAATAAGTTAAGAAAATTACCATTTAGGCTTACATTAATGATTAAGGAAGTATTATTAGACTTGTTTGATAACATTTTTTATTGATAGTATAATATTACCAAGCAAATAATTAATACTGAATAGGTTGACATTTTTTCACTTTCAGTTAATGTTTGCAATACATAACCTTCTGCTAGCTCTCGGATACCAACCACCTTTCCTACCATCCATGCCCTATACTCTGATGTAGGGGTGTGCAAAGCCCACTTTTTTGGTTTGAAGTGAAGTGGAGTCGAATATGGGAAATATTCTCGAAACCGAATCGAAGTTTAAATATTTTTCTATTTAATTTTGAGTAAAAATTTTATGTTGATATCGAGTATATTTACTTAACATCAAACTAAATATTACATTTATTTGTTCTTAACACTAATATTTGTAGCTTAAGGTTAAAGTCCCTAATGGTCTAGTTTGATTTGATTCAGCTAGATGTCACCAAAGTACATAATATTAACTCCATTCCCTCCTCGGACAGGTTGTTGACTTGGAGTCTGTCAACGGCATCGACATGACGCTAATCCTTAATTTTTTAGCTCTCCCTACCTCCTCCCCCCCACCCACATTTCAAGCCTTGTACCTGACCAATAAATCCCTAAATAGAAAACCAGAAGGTTCATTCAGATTTGAGACCCGAAATAATTTCTGCCAGATTTAGTTATAGTGTTCATTATATTCTTTACCCAGAGTAATTTATAAAGTTAAGTTTGTAAATCTTAGTTTTGTATTCCGTCTGCATCCTGAAATGAGAGTCCCAAATTCTGCTTTTGACAGGGCAAAGAATTTGATTGTAAACTAGATCTTGTTTTTCTTTGAGTCTATTGGGATAAATGAACAATAATAATAATAATATAAATAAATTACAAAAAGAATATATAAAAGTGTAGGAACCAGAGATGGAGTAAAGAGAACTCTGAATATCTTAGCAATGATTGTGTTTTATGATCTTTATCATTATGACAATTAGTTCACATTGGTAAAGTACCAATAATCCTAAATACAACCAAGGAAGTTATGGCTAGATGCTGACAAAATTCATTGGGACTATATTTCCCTTGTTCCTTTTTATTCGGGCAACTGAGAGTGAAACATTCTAAAATGCACACTCTTAGACTGCAAGTCATTAGACCTAAGTGTAAGTATTATAATGAACAAATAAAACCTGGAAGGTGGGTGGAATCATGCCTGATTCGTCTCCATCTTCCCTTTATTTAATTTACAAATTACCTTCCAAGGTGTCTAAAAATATGTAATAACTGTGCCGACCAAACATTTTTCATCCAATCAAACATATTACAATCATTCTAAACATATAGTGAGGGGCTGATTTCACAATTTGAACACCTTGATTTTTTAAATTTCAACTCTCAGTTCCAAATGTCACTTAATCACACAAATTAACACATAAATTAACTTAAAGCAATTTGGTCATCAACAATAAATGTCAGTGATATAACTAACAATTAGCTGGTTATATAAATGCAAATAATCTAATTTCAAACTAAATATATATAATATTTAATCACATTTTTAGACTAAATTAATGTAGTATTTAACTATATTAACTACAATGTATTAGGGTGACCTGGTGGTCTAGGGGTAAGGTGTCAGACTTCTGTGCTGAGGGTCCGGGGTTCAATCCTCGGTCCCAGCACAGATTTATCTGATTGCCAAACCCTTCCTTCACCTCTGACAAGATGTGTATTAATCACAACTTGTGAATGTGAGGAATGCCAGGCCTCCACCGTGGTTCGGATTCCACGTTAAACTGTAGGTCCTCCATTTCATCTCACAATCACCCACCATCACACATTAGCGTAAGTGCGTATAACCCGAACGGGTAGTAAGACGCGGTGCTAATAATAATAATAAAGTCCAATACAAAATATTAATTTCAAAATGAAATGTTTTTATTTTGTAAAGTATTTAGGAACACAACCACCATGATGACTTGTATGACGTCATCAACTGCCCTCGTTTAGGCTGGTTCACCATCTTAATTTCAGAAGAGCACACCACATTTTAGAAAATCTCGTTTGAAAAGCATTTTTAAGTGAACCACAGAACAAAAAAAAGAAACATCCAAACGGTTATTTTCATAAGTTCGTGTTTCAATAGTGTAAAAATGGTTAATAATTTAAAACAGATTGATTGTGTGAATGTTCTGATTACCAAAAGTGGCACCAGCTCAACTTATGGTTTTGGCGAAAGGAAATATGCTAACTTTTCCTAGCTGTCAGATAACACTTCTTTTACTGTGTGTACCTTGTAGATTTATTAGTTTTTCTAGCCATCAGATAAGGTCCTTCTTATTAAAATTGGACTGTAGCTACTATAATGATCAATTTTTTTATTCCAAGGGATCTTCTTTTAAGTTTGTGTATTTTGTTTTTACAGTGTCAGAACTTGGGCACTATGGAAGACATATCAATAGCATATGTAGACTCTGATGGAGATGAGGTAGATATTAATTTATCACTTTTTTTTAATAACATCTAAATTTTATAATTTATATCATATATGTAATTGGAGATTGTTAATCAATGTAAGAGTTTGGTACCCCTACTGTAATAATTATGAATTCAAATTGTAATTAAAAAACTAAATAATAAGAATGGTTCAAAACAATGTTTTAATGTGTTAACACCAACTTTGGTGGTCACACACACATTAGACTGGACTACCAATGACTGGAAGATTGGGGTTTGAATCTCGGTCGGGTGTGTCAAGGGTGGTTTTCCCTAGTTGGTTTTATACTCTTCCTCCATGCAAATGTGGATACACTTCCTCTAAATTAAACCTTCATCTCCAACCTATTAGCTTAATTAGAAGAGTGTATAATTCGAATAGGTAGTAAGGCATGGTTCTAAAAAAATATAATATAGTGATATGTGTGATGATATTTTCAGCTTCCTATTGAAAGTGAGTGCGAGTTTCAAGAAGCATTGAAGGTAAGTTTCAACAAAATATTATCACGAGAAGTTAAAATGTATATTAACAGGCAACTTTGAGTGTCATTTCATATTTTCGAGTAATTAAGAGATCAGTGTTATTTTATTATCTCTAAAAAGGGACAGCTTAAGATCGCATGACTTGATGCAGTGGCAGTTCATGACCAAAAAAATAGGTGGTGCACAAAACAAATGTTCAAAAATATGGTATTTGCACTTATAGTTTATTGAACCTATCTATATTTACATATCATTTTACTTAGGATAATATTTTACAGCTTCAAAACTTTGATTTGGCTTCGAAACAAATTTAGGATTTGACTTTAGAAAGAAAAATCCATATTATACAATTATGAAGTTTTGACATTAAAAATATTTATTGATAGAATACCAAATTTATAATGAATTAATGACATTCTGAGCTGTTATGTACATTACAGATCAACATTAATTTGTAAAAAATAAAAAATAATTGAACACACCTACATTATTACAATCTTTTACTTTGCTGGCACAATAATAAATAATTAGACACCTTGGAATAAAACAAGCACATAATAAATAAAAACATTATTTACAAAACCCTCAACAATTTAATCTTAAATGCCTCAAACTACTTTAAATAAAAACTCCATTCTTCTTTCTTAAAATTTTGCTAATTTCTCAATGATTTTAGAGTTAGTCTGAAATGTTCATAATAAAGTTTCTCTCGACAGACAACATGGCAAGAGCTGACAACTTTCCTGGTGCATGCTATTTCTTAAAAAATTTTGACATGTTTTAGTGTATAAAAACATATTTCTCCTTCTGTGGTTGGCATAGGGATTGTTATAAAAATATAAGCTTTAAGCATTCTTCAAAAATTTCACTTAAATTGTTTTAATTTATAAATGAGAATAGAGTTAAAGTGCCAGTCATATTTCGAAATTCATCCCTGACATAAATGATACTTACAGTAGCCCCATGGCTTCTTTGGTGCTGACTGACAGCTCACAGCTGACGGCTTTGAAAAGCTACCAGACCAAATTATGTATCCCTATGCCAAACCATATGATCTGTAAAAAAACATGTGTTCAGCAGCTGTCACTTCTGACAGTCAAAATTTAGGTATATACCTAACTGTTGACTGTCAGAAGTCAGCTGTGAACTGTCAGTCAGCACCAAAGAAGCCATGGGGCTATTATAGCTCTGTGCATAGTTTTTTTGCATTTAAAAATGGGTATGAATTTTTTGTGAACTATAAATAGTTTATCAGGAAACAACTTACAATAATCAGAAAACTTTTATGGGAAAAAAAAATCTGCAGCAACAAAATGACCAGTAAAGCTGAATCTGTCTTTTGCTGGTCAGATGACGACTTCACAAACCTCTTTAGCCTCTTTATTACAAGTGTGGCTCTCATTTCGTCTCCGCTTTATTTTATTTTCATCAAGATCATCATTTATATTATTTTCATTTCTTATTTTGGAAATTTCGTTTATGAAACCATCTATTTTGTTTTTTACAAACACTAGATCATTTTCCCTTTTTTGCAACTGGTTATATAATATATCCAGATGAGGCATTATTTTAAGAAAAAAAAAATTACCCAAAATATAAAAACATCATTCTTCAGACCAGACGCCTGTTCAATTGTAGCTATATGTTTAATGTCATGTCTCGTTTCTATTGTATCCATGCACTTGATAATTTCTTCTCTGTATTCACAAACTGTGTTTACTTTTTGAGAATGAAAGCTCCATCTTTTAGGTGCTGATCGTGGTAGGTAAGCGTTTACTCACAACTTCATCTAAAATCGCTGTTCTCTGAGGGGAATTAGCAAAAATGAACAAACTGGCGAAAAATATTTGGACATTGCAATTAATTGAAGCTGCATTTGACATTATTAAATTTAGTTGATATGCATGACAGTGAACATAAGCAGCATTAGGATAGCTCTGCTTTATTTTAGCCTGAGAGATCCACTCATAACTGAAGCACCATCATTATGCTTGTGCTATTAACTTATGAGGCTCTTTCTCTACATGTTGATCTATTTCCTCTTTGAGACAGTTTGACAAAGACGCAGCGCCTTGAAATGGGGGGTTTGCATAGTTCTAAAATCTTTCCACTGGTATTCCATTTACTATATACCGGTAAATTATAACCATTTGAAAAGTAGCTGAGACATCAGTTGTTTCGTCAGCTATAACAGCCAAAAAACTGGCATTATTAATTTATTTTGAAATTTCTTCATGGTAAATATCCAGCATGCATTGAAGTATATCATTATGAATAGAACTAGAAGTGCCTTTTAAAAACTGTAGCCTTTTCTAAATGCCCTTTCAAATCATCATCCAACTCAGCACTGAAATTGACAAGTCCATGGTTAGAAGACGAATCAGTTTCGTCATGACCTCTAAGGGCCAATTCGAAAGTGCCACAGAATCGAATACAGCTTAGGATAATATTTAAAACCTACCTGTTGTTAGTCACTTTTTCATTGTGAAGCTTGATAGCTCTTCCGTAGCCAGAATCTAACTGTGATCGTATGTTGGTCTTGCCAAGTACAGCCAAATTGAAAGAATTGTTCTTGTGTAACAATGATATTTCATGCTTTTTAATTCGCTCACTTAAATAGTTCGAATCAGTCATGACAGAATTCGTCCCAAATAAGTCGCCACCAAAGAGTAAACACGGAAAGCAAAACAATGAATTTTTTACATTACAACTAAGTAGTCATGCATGTTTATTTTTTTGTAAGTTTCTACTTTGAGTTTTCTAATAAACTCTCGATTTTTAGTTTTTGTTAGTTTTTCTAGAACAATATTTGGTGTCACTCTACTAAGTTTTTTAATTTCTAATTTTTCTTCTTAAGTACACAATTTTTTATTTGTTTTGCAAAATGTTTTGCACAGAATTTATTTCAATATTTAAAAAAAAACACCTAAACAATTATTATGAACTCATTAAACTTTTTACATAGTAAGCTTTTCTTTTGCTAAATGATTTGCGCAAAATTAATTTTGATATTTAAAAGAAGCACTAAAACAGTAAATTATTATGAACTAATTAACAACTATTTACATAATTAATTTTGTACAAATTGAAAAAGAAAAATCACACTTTAAAAAAATATTATAAATGGTAGTAACGCTTTATAGTTCAAAACAAATCGCCAAGTTCGCTATCAAGTCGCGCACCAGGCCATGTGTTAAAGGTCCACTTTAAAACTAACTTGGAAGGTCAACAACCTCTCTTCTTCTCGATGCGCATGCTCAGATATTTGCATGCCCCTGGAGTTTAGTAGAAGTACGAGGACAGCTCTAACAGTCAGTAAAATAAGTGGAATAGTTAATAGAATGATACATACAATAGAATAGTCGATTTTAAGAAATGTACTATAAAAAAATATCGATTCATTATGAAATGTTATTATTTAAATAAAATAAAATACTATTTTGTGTGAAATTACGAGCAGTGCACTTGCAGCTGCCCACTTAAGGAGGAGTCGCCATCGACTTGATGTATGAACTTCTGAAAGTAGATCTAGTAACTTTTCATGATGTAAGATATAAGTTTTCTCCTATTATAATAATTTACTGCACAGCAGAGTTAGCTTATCACTTAGGCCTACTGGCTCTATGGCATTAGTAACTTGAAAGTTCATTGCCACACTTACAAAAGTACACCACCTTATCATATCTTGAGCTAGTTCTACCCAGTCCACCTCATTACACATTATCCCGAGCTAGTTCTACTCATTACACCCTATCTCTATCCTTAGTTAGTTCTATCCATTCCACATAATTACACCCTAACTCTTTCAGGTCCCTAATGTTATCTTCCCATCTGCGCCTAGGTCTTCCCAATGGTCTCTTCCCATTGGGTTTGACAGTCAATAACATGAACACTGCTCTAGATTCTCCAATCTGTGCTGCATGTCCTATCCACCGTAATCTACGAGACTTTATTATACCAACAATGTCTTGTGATGAGTACAGGATATGTCACTCAGTCACTCATCATTGTGTAACCTCCACTCCACAGTAGCCTCATATCTTTTTGGACCAAATATTTTCCCAAGCACTTTGTTTTCGAACACCCAAAATTTGTCTTTGTAATGTAAGTTAAGAGACCACATTTCACACCCACATTCATAAGATGACTCATCACTAGTGTATATACTTAACCTGACCAGCGAGCTCCAACAAAACTGCCTCTCGCTATTGGTTCTGGTTTGCCGACGATTGAGGTGGTCAGAGTTAGAATTTAGTTTGGTTGCATTGACGTAATTTTCCCTAAGTGGTTTACTCTTGTGTTATGTCACTGTGTCTCACTCCCCATTAGGGTTGTACATATATTAATTAAATTTATGGATGAGGAACTTTGAAACTTTAAAACTTGGAGAAAATGTTCCCATATTAGTTTAAAGGGAGAGTTTAAAATAATTAAGGAAAAAACCACCTTCAGTACAGCATGAGTGAGATTCGAACCAAGATATGGATCTCAAGTTTTCACATTAAGTGAAAAGAACACAATTATTATTAATTATTATTATTATTTTATGAATCCAAGACTCCAATTTACCTTTGAATCTGAATCTTGGAAAAAAATTATGAATATGAGAGGAAAAATAAATATAATAGAATAATAGAAAATAGAAATAGTAACTAAATGTTAACATTCTTTGAATAGATATTCATTATGACATTCATAAATTAAGTGTTAAATTACTGGTCTGGAGCCTGGTTGTTGAGTTCATCCAATAATTATAATTGGTTCTGAACCACCGACAAGCACTATCAGAGCTATAAAATAAATTTCACTTGAAGAATTTAAAACAATATTTTTTTAAGCATTTTTGGTTGCGTCTTGAGTCCTCGAATCTTGAACATCCCTAAGGATTCGAGGGCCCATCCCTAAAATTAATATAATTAATCTACATAATTTACATGATGTAACTGACAACAAAAACAAACAACAAACACAATATCATTTGTCCAGTGGCTCCAAAGCCTTAAACAACTTTTTTTAAATTCTATTTTAAATATTCTCACTCAAACTAAAATTGTACATTTGAAAAGAAAATCCAAGGATCCAAATTTGGGTTTGTGATTTGTAAAAAAATGCAAGCTTCAGATTTGAGAAATTTAGTACCTTCAGGTTATATTTATGAATGGGCCATTAACTGCTTCTAGGTAAAGAAAAAG
The DNA here is from genome assembly GCA_902151455.1 of Timema bartmani. NCBI lineage: Eukaryota > Metazoa > Arthropoda > Insecta > Phasmatodea > Timematidae > Timema > Timema bartmani. The sequence goes on along the minus strand of CABFWB010001092.1, from coordinate 118,352 downwards.
GAATAAAGAAAAAAATGAAGCGCAATACTTTTTTATCTTGATGTAGCTGAATGTAATTAATGCGCTTTCAAACTGTTCATAAAAATATAGGTTGGCATTTTTTTCTTCCTTTGAAATGTCTCAACGATGTGAACGCTATGTTGGGTGTCAAAGCTGAATTAAAGGAGATTCGACCTTCAACATGACATTTCATAGCTTTTCACAACCCTAGTCCTAATATAAATTAAAACAAAATTGACAAATATTTATTTACAGTTTGCCAAGCAGCAAGCGCACAAAGGAAGGGACATAATTCTCAAGCTGGATACAAAAGAAGGGATACCTCTACCACCGACCCCTAAAACTGTCTTCAAGAAGATTGCCCTATCAAAGAATCAATCTGAATTAAAAGAATCTAGCTTCAAGCGTGAATCAAAGACTAAACACTTGAAGACAGGCGCCAAAGTTGTCGCGCCTAAGCTAAGTGCCACAGAGAAGCTTCGAGGAGCAGGTGCCCAGGGTCACCCCGTCACTCCTTCTTATCGCAACTATCTGGCACAGGGCCCTACCGGCATGCTCTCCCGTCTGTCGTGGACACGTCCTGCCCCAGCGCCTTCCAGTGAGGAGAAAAGGGGGAAGTCTCGTCGATTGCACGAGTGCGACGATATAGAGAAGTACAAGAAGGTGCTCCTCGAGATGCTGGAGGAACTCACTATACGTCAGGAGCATCTCGAGAAGAAACTAAAGGTGGAGGATGATGTGCCACCTCATTGGTTTAAGAAGTACATGCAACGGGTAAGAGGCACACATGATAACTATCTCCTCTCTTGCTCCAAACTTTCATCATTTCCAACAGCCCACATCGACAGGGTAAGGGTGTTGACATTGTCTAGTCTGCTGGTGGTGGCCTCAGTGTTAATTCTAGAGGTATTACTCTATAACATCTTGCTATAAAGTTTAAACAAAATCCACCAAACCGTTTCATATGCCAGGAGCAGAGGGAATTGTAAAATCCACTTTTCTGGATTCGGACAAACAAACTTAGAGATTAATCATAATCTGTAGTTAAAAAATGTTCACAATTACAATACTTTTCTCTTTTTATGATAAAGTAAAAATATGGTTTAAAAAAGTTTGAAAACAATCATTCTTGTCTATGTTAATTAGATTCACAGCAGAGTATAAAAAATAATTTATACAACTTGTAGTTCAACACCTCATTATATAGCGTATCTTTCTACTGAGTGAAGGGTCCCGTGCTCGATTGCTGGCATGGCCGAAAAATTTATCGTTGAGGAAATGTGCTGTTTCCCCTTTCACAGTGATAAATTAATGAACATGGCGTTGGTGTTGTGTCTGTTTTAGATGTAGGTAAATCTATGTTGTGTGCTGATGTAATCAGTTGGTAAAGAAAGTGCATATTAAATACCTAAAATAATTTAATATTATTAATAATAATATAAAACTTGTATAAAAAGAGAGTAGCAATAGTCAAGAAAAACAACAATATAGACACCCATTAATTTTTATCTTGGAAGGATCTCATTTCAAGGTCATTAGACAATATTTGGACCAAAGATGAAAATTTGCCCGGGCATAGAATTATTCTTTGAATATGTAACATTGTTTTGTTCCATCATTCGAGAAGCGGCCCTGACATGTAATATTATTTATCTATGTCATTAAAGAAGCTAACGTTGAATATGTTTGTGAGCAAGTGTCCTGGTGTTTTTACAGATGAAGAATGAGATAATTGCAGAGGTTACTCACAGTATGGTGCTGTGTAATAAGGAGCTCTTACTGGAGGGAGCCAAAGGGCCACACAGCGTCAAATGCACCTGTGAATTAGGCAGCAAGGCCCCCTTGGGTACACCCAGCAAGGCCAAGAAGAAGAAGGCGTCTGATGACGACTCTTCTGATGGTGTTCAAGGAACAGAGACAAGGTAGCGCAATTGGAATTTGTCATTGGGCTTTATTTTTAGCAAGTAAGTCCCCAATTAACAGAAATCCTCCTTGGCTCGCTTATCCTACCGAGATTTTAAAAATCAATAGTCTCTTGAGTCCATTCCAGTAAACACCAAACTCGTGTACTTTTAAAGGTTCTGCCAATATTTTACCTAGCCTGTTTCAATGGCCGCATGGTCTAAGGTGCTACTCTACAATAGACTAGACTTTCAATGACAAGCTCTTGGCTCAAACCTGGCAGGCTGTACTAAGGGTTTTGATTGTTCCTAAATGGTTTTCTATTCTTTCTCCACACAAATGCAAATACATCTCCTTTAAATTCAACCTTACTCTACCCAAACCTATTAAGAGTAGTTTAGTACATAAGCGTGTAACCTGGATGAGTAGTAAGACGAGGTGTTAATTTTTTTTAACCTAACCGCAACATCTGATTGGCAATATCGTGGCTACCTAGGCAGTCCCCTTAAGTTCTCGTCGTTCAGTTAAATATCATAATCCTACTATATCCAGTACTTGCATTTGAACATACAATTAAACAGGGACTTGAAGCTGCTAAAGAAGATCGAGAAGCTCCACAAGCGTGAGAAAAAACTGGACTCAAAGCTGGAGAAACTGGAGACAAAGACGAAGCGGCGGATGGAGAAGAAGTCATCGTCGGTCCAGTGCGTAAAGGTGTCACCACTCCCCTCGGCCACTGGCTCTGAGAGGAAGGTGGCCAGGAAGAGGTCCAGTGACGGACCTGTTATCACTTATCTGATGGACGCCATACTGCTGAATGAAGGGTCCCAGTTACCTGATACAATTGTGAAGGTCGGCGACACGTTTACCAAGGTCTGGGACATCATGAATAATGGCACCCTGCCCTGGACGGACAAGGTGGGTTATATGTCGACTAGGGTGAGATTTTATGTGGCAAGTCCTTGATTCCTTGGATACCTCAAATTCTTTGTTATTCAAGAGTTTTGAAAAAACTTAAAAAACCCATCTCTAATACAAAATATATAAAAACCTTGACCCCAAATCACAATTTTAATCAATTGGTAATGATAAAATCATTATATAAACATGTGTAATAATAAGAAAAGTAACAAACTCACACATGAAATAGACAAAATTGTATATAATTTTACAACAATTAATTTGTATATCTTTTGTATGACTAAATAATTTTATAATAAAGTAAATTGATAGAACTAAAGGAAAAGGAAAAATAAACTGCTAAGAGTAAATTTGGTGAAGAAAGCCCACCTAGGGAAAGAGGAAAAATGTGAGAAGAATACAATGCACAAAGGTGACATCTTCTTCCTTTCTTCTGTCTTCTATAGTAGAAGTAGTCACACACATTTTAACACAAATAGAATAATATTTCGGCAATGTTGCCTTTATCAAACACAAAGAAGAGAGAGAGAGTACAAATAACACAAACACTGCATTACTCCATTTTGAATTTAAAGAAGAACTGTTAGAAACACATTGTGCCAACTGTTTTTGGGAGTAAATATAAATTCCTTGGCTATGGTTAGTATTTATAAATACCTATTTAAAATATGATGATAATAATAAATAATAATGATAATAATAAAAAATGATGATAATAATAAAAAATGATGATAATAATAAAAAATTATAATAATAATAATAATAATAAT
>CABFWB010001092.1:44093-114392 GCA_902151455.1 Timema bartmani | reverse complement strand
TGGTTACTTTGCTGTTGAAGGATGTAGCTGGTAGGTGGATTCCACATGTGCTGCAACGGGTGCTACCGCAGGGGTATGAACTTTTGGTAGTTAGTTTTTCTTCTCGGATTCTCTTGGGGTCAGGAAGTTTGGGATGGACTAGAATATAATAGAGATTGGGTGGCCGTTTGAAAGTTACTCTTGGGGGTGAACTAAGAAGGTTTTGGGTCTGGGTGAAACTGGTTAGGAATTTGTAACCACTTTTAAGGATGGTGTTGATACGTTGTAGACCAGGACGGTATTGTGTTGTGAGAGGGATGTCCTCAACTTTTTTTGGAGGGTCATAATCATCCCTGGAGAGTGCTCTGGAGATTTGATTGTCTATTAAAGGCTTGGTGTAACCCCTGCTTTGGAAAGCTGTGGAGAGTGGTTTACAATATTCAGTTAAATCATCGGGTTCTGAACATAATCGTTTGGCTCGGGTGGCAAGACTGAATGGTAGGGACCTTTTTGTGTATGAAGGATGGCTGCTATGGTAGTGGAGGTATTGTTGGTGATTGGTGGGTTTTATAAGTACATTCCTTCACTCCTTCCCAACAGTAAGGAAATAATTTAAATATTTAAGGCTTTCTTTAACTCCGGCATTGGGCTTAGCTATGCAAACTATTTTGCAGTCATGTGTGGAGGTATAGCATATCGCACAGGCTGAGCCAATAAGTTTCTACCTTTCAATCTGACAGAGTGTACATTAAACCAAAAATAACTAGTACTGTTTTCTTTCCACCTCAAACAAAAAATGTTTGTTAGAAAAATATTTTTTAATGCTTTTTATTTGGGGTATTTTGCTGTAATAACTTAACTAGTCTGTTCATGATAGGTTTTTACCTGGATGACAGTTCAAAAATCATATGTCTAGGTTTTAGGTTGCCATCACTTGTAAAAGATCAATGTTTTGTTATAAATGTTAAGCTTGTTAATTACATGTTATATTTTACATTTAAAATAACGTAAACTCAAGTTTTCTTACACTGTTTCGTAACTTTTAATAATTTCTCTTTACCCAATCCAAAACAATATTTTAAACATAATTAAAAGTAATGAAAAGTGTAAATTCTGTTTTTTTTTCATTGTAAAATACTTATTGTGTTTGTTCCCTCTTATATGTTTCTATGCATTTGTTCCTGTACCTTCTTCCAAATATAATTCACATTATTATAACACACCTGTATTATTCTCAAGAACCTTCTGATAGGGGAAGACTACTATCGAGGTTGGCACAGATTTATCTGATTGCCAAACCCTTCCTTCACATCTGACAAGACGTGTATTAATCACAACTTGTGAATGTGTGGTTAGTGTAAGTGCGTATAACCCGAACGGGTAGTAAGACGCGGTGCTAATAATAATAATAATAATAATAATAATAATAATACTATCGAGGTCCACCTACCTATTTAATATAATACTCTTACACTTTTTGCTTTTGGCCATGACAAATTTTATATACATACATTTTTTTTGTGAGCTATATTTTTGCTGTAATGACCCTCTTTGCCACTTCTCTTTTAGACGGAACTACGCTTGACCTGGGGTACACTGGGTCTAGAACCTGAGATTACAACTGTGAGTTGCCCCATACTTGAGCCTGGGGAGAAGGGGCAAATATCCGTCAACTTCCGAGCCCCAGGTGATACTTGAACACACTTATATTCACGAGAGTGAGAACTACACCTTTATAAAGCTTTTTTCTTTTTGCATCACATTTTACCGCCGATTTCAGGTTATATGTGTGAGTACTCAAATTTCGATTTTCGAGCTGAGCTTGTCCTTTAAGCTCGAGATCGAGATCGAAAGTTTTGTAGGCTCGTCATTTTCGAGCTTTCACTTGATGTACTTAATAGTCAATTTTTAAAACGCAATAGTAAGCATAGGCTATTTAATCGAGATAATATCGGCATTTCCACTTATAAATCATTTGGTTATTTAACAAATTGTTAAAAATTAATTTCACTTTTCACATTAATAACGAACGTAATAGAGCTTTAAAACCACTTTCGATCTGTAAATTTATTCAATATTGTCATCCATTTTGAATTATACTTCATTGAAGCTGTTAACTTGTATTGCCATGACAAAGCAATAAAAATAAAAATAGCTAAGTAGATTTATTTTTAAATTTAAGGTATGAGCATCAACTTTTCTAAGCATAAAAAATATAATTGAAGTAAATTTTTGAATAAAATAATGTCTAATGAGAGCCCATACAATGCGCATGTGCAGCTGCACATAGAGGAATGGAAATGGAACAGAAGACATGATCATGCACGATTACACTAAGGAATTATAAACAAAATACGAAACACTGTTTATGATTCTTACATTTTCTTATAGGATAAATTAAGTTACTGAAGCATATTTTGGGGAAATATTAGCTTGTTAAAACTTCGTTTTTGTTAACTTTTTATCAAGACAGAGTAGAAACACTGTACAATAATGTAAAGTAATTGATAGTGAAGGAAGCCAACTTGAAAGGATAGTTAGGTTAGGCCTAGATAGAAACAAACACATTTCTCTTTTTCTTCTTATACTTTTACACTTCCCACTTTTTCAAACTTCCACAGTTGCATATTGTTTTAAATTTCGGAAATATTTATTTTTCATATGAAGAGACATTAATGAAAAGTAATATTTCTGAAAATTCAAAACAATGTGCTACTGTGGAGGTTTGGAAGAAGTGTAAAAGTGTTTGAAGAAATGAAGAGAGAAGTGTGTTTTTCTATCTAGGCCTAACCTATCATTTAAGGTTGACTTCCTTCACTATCACTTACCTTACATTATTGTGCAGTGTCTCAACACTGTCTTATTGTACATTTCCAAGCCATCATTTCATTCATTTCATTACTTTTTTAAAAATAATTGTTAGTGTAATTTTAATGTCCTTAAAGACACAAGTGTTGAAACCATTTTAATTATTTTTTCTACTAGGCCCTATATTTTTTTAGTGTTCTTTTTTTTTAAATTGTGTTTTTTTAAAGTGTTGTTTCTAATTTAAAAACCGATATTTTCAGTTTATTAACTTTTTTCTAAAAGTTTTTATATTTATATAAATGAGTGTCATTCATATTTTAAGAACATGTGTTTTAGTTTATTTTTTAAATCTGAAATTTAAAGATGTGATACCTATTTAGATTTAAAATAAACAAATATATAACTCACTCTTAACATTTTAAAATTATGACTATATTTGAACTCGACTTGAACTCGGGAGCTTTTAGAACTACCCGACTCGAATGAAAAAACCCAAGTTTGCAGACCTCTAGTATGAATGAATCATGCAGAGTGTTAGGGATTAGGAAAGTTGAATATCATAAAAAGTATAACTGCATTTGTGTGGAGAGTGAACAGAGGAGTGGAAAACCATTTGATAAAAACCATCCTGAGTACACCTGACTGGAATTTTAACCCTGATCCTTCCGTCAGAGAAATTCCGGTACATTGAAAAAAATGACACCTTAGACCAGGGGCTGCCGATTTTTTTTTAGACCTAAACTGCCATTGCACAAGAAAAAATACATCGCGCACCCACATACATTTTTTTATACAAATATTCTGAACATTCAACAAGGAAAGTTAAATTGATTAACTATTCAAAGAGAAAATACATTTCACATCTACTTATTTGTGTAAAAAGTTCCACATGTAAACTGTAAAATTTAAATCAGTGCTATATGTATTTATTAGTGCCTCAGGTGGGCTTGCTTTTGATCACAAAGGGCTTCAATATTTGGATTTATGGTTGTCACCTCTAAGCACATTTCATCTACAATATTAAGCCGGTTTTTAAATTTAGTCTTCATAGCAGTATACATTCCGACACCTTAGATCAGTCGATTAGCATGTCTGTCTACTGAGCTAAGAGTCCCGGGTTCGATTCATAGCAAGCTAGTAGTAGAAAATACATGACTTGAATAAAAAACTACTCAGGCCACAGGCTGGAAACAGTAATGGATGTAAAAAAAACTATACAATCAAAAAGTTAGCTCATATAGATATGTTTTTGCAAAATTAATCAAATATTTGAAATCTTGATTCCTTATTTCAGGGTATTCCATGGATATTTCAATCCAAAATCTTGTCATTTCTTCCTTATGAAGTTTAATTTTAGAATATCATCTGTTGACATTTTTCTAAGTTGTTCTTTCTCTTTTTAAGACAATTTGTATTGGCACTGGCAGAGGCATGCCTTGTTACATATTGCTAATGCTATTTATAGTGTAAAAAACAAATATAGTATTCTATAATTTCCTCATGGATCTTGAGATAATAATTATGGCGTAGCCTATTTTGAAAAATGCTGCCTTAGGCGATGTTGCCACCTATGTGGGTTTTATGATTTAATTAAAACTTATACCATCCTCTGCCATAGTGCTCATTGGAGTGTTCTTAGTAATTAAAAATATAGTACATTTACCATATGGGTTCAAATATAGTGCACTGTTTTTTACCCCTAAAAATGTCCTTCCGAAAACATTACTTCATAGTGTATACGCAGCCTAGTATTTTTCACTGAAAAAATTGCTCAGATTCCTACAGAGACCTATTTTATAGTAGACTGTAACCTTAATTTGTGGCCGGCAGGAATAAGTGCACATGCATGTGTGTCTTAAACTCGAGGTCAAAAAAGAAGCTCGAGTAACCAGCATGAGCTTGGAAATGTATACATCTAGTAATTAACTCATTGTCAAAACAAAGAGGGAGAATTTCCACCCTTCAGTGTAAGTGAACTGCTAACTCAGTAGGTCAGTGCTAGTTGGTGGAAGGATCTGTCCTATGTTTTTGTTATTAAAAATTTTTAAGAGTGCTTTTACATAAATACAATAATTCAGAGGGCCCAATAAAACTATGTCAATTTTTTTTAGTTTTTACTTCATGATACACGAGAAACATTTTATTTTTCATGTAAAATACCTTCAAAATATTAGGGTTCTATTATGTGTTAAACGATTCTATACTTGAGCCAATATGGCGTTTGCAATATTTCCATCTTTGTGCTTTTTTTATGCGTTGTATGTGTATCATGAAAAGTATTGACTTAATTATTATTATTTTTTAACCAAACCTGCTATCTTAAGTGGTAAACACGAGTGTTTTATAGCTTGCATACAATTTTATTTACCGTTGTTTGGTTGCAGAGTTTCCAGGAGCGTTTGAGACGTACTGGCACTTTCACCACATGGGTGTGAGGTTTGGCCATTGGATCCGTTGTGCTGTTGTGGTAGAAGGTCGGACTCTCAAGAACCCCCCCAAAGAGGAAAATAACAATCATATCTACCAAGAGGGTATGTTTACACTTGCCTAGCGATGGAATCCTCTTGGAAACTTAAGATTCACCTACTTCAGTGGCTGAACGATCCAAGGCCTTCTGATGACAGAGAGATTGGGGTTTGAATCTCTGTCAGGTCTATTGAGTAAAAGTATTTCCCACTCTCCTTCCATGCAAATGCAGTTAGATTACCTCTACAATGCTTCCTTCCTTATCCCTACTCCATTAGAGTAATTATAATCCGAACAGGTATTATTTTTGGAAGAAGGTACAGGAAAGGTGGATAAAAACATATAAAAGTGATGAACACAATATGGCTTTTACAATTAAAAGAAGAACACAGTTCACACTTTACATTGCAGCCATTGAACAAAGAGTTAATGGTTGCCTCTTGAAGAAAATTAATATTCACCGCCCAATCCCCTACCTTGGTTTCATTCTATTGGAACTCATCAAGGAGGAGTGTGAAACGTTTAACGCAACTTCCTAAAAGAGGAAACAAAAAAAACACAAAATGGAGAAAATGGAAAATTGTAAAGAATGATAGGGCACATAGATAGAAACATGTAAAAGGTATAACATAAAGGACAAACACAGGAAAATCTGAACAGGTAGTAAGATACAGTGATAAAAAAAAAGTTCTTTACTGTCTTTATTTTTTATATTTGTTGAAGCTATGGCTAGTTTTGCCTTAACTTACACTTGACAAAAAAAATTTTTTTTGCAGCTGAGTATATTGATTCCGACAAGTCACGGTTGGAACACGCCGTAGACTTGACGGTAAAGCCTAAGCCCCGTGATGTGGAATTGGTGATTCCCACTATTACTGACGATTCTGATGGGGATGGCGACAGTTTCTGTGAGCACCTGAGTATCTTGAGTATACACGGCGAGGGCACCGTCCCGGAACTGTGTTCTGACTCGGATTTTGAGGAGGATAAGGACGACAACTTTGTGGTGGTGCCAATGCCCCCCTGCTTCAAGTTTGATGTTCCAATCGACTCCATAGGTGAGTTTGGTTATTTGCTTTCTAAATTGATTTGACCAGGGGCTTATAAATATGATATAAATGGTAAATGTATTAGGAATTAAGCTGTCTGTACAGAAGTTGGAATACATGGGATAGAGGAAGCAAGGGGGAGATGGTATGGTCATATAATCAGGATGAAAAAGGAGAGAATACCAAAGAGAATGATGGAAATGTAGTATTTGAGCAAAAAAAAAAATGCAAAAAAGACCAAGAAAGAGATAAGAGCAGATAACAGAAAGTATGCAAACGAGAGGAAAAGAATGGGAGCGATTAAAGGACGAAGAATGGTGGAAAGATAGAGCAAGATTGCAAAGTTTTAGTAAACTTACCCGGCCACAGCTTGGAAATAGTTGATGATGATGACTTAAAAATTGTCCTTATGAATATTGTTTTTTAAGGTACAAACGAGCTCAGAACGGCAGTAATTGGACATGATTGAGTAGTTTAGTTGTAAATATTTTCATTGGCGAATTTTCTTGATTGTTGAAAGCCTGATTTTTTCTTTTTCCTGATTCCAAGATTGTTTGGTAAAATGAGGATCTTGTTTATAGATTACACTCTTCTAGTTTGTTTTGCTGGTGACGAGAAGATCAAGGTTTAAATCCATGCATAGTGTATTGAGGGTGGTTTTCCCTAAATTATTTCCCCCTCTATTTTTATGTTTAATTTGGTAAAGCTATGATCAAAATTTACTTAATTAACAGTACAGTAGAGTCTAGTAAACTCGACCTAATGTGGACTGAGATGTTGTCAAGTTATTGAAATGTCGAGTTTTACGAATGAACTTGCATAGGATGGATGTTTACTATGTCATATTTACTAAACAAGGATGAATATCAGTACAGTATTGAATATTAAGGGTAGAGTTGTACTGTACTGTAGTATTGTATAGTACAGTAACAGTAATATAAATACATTATAGAATATTACGTGTTAATATAATGGTGTTTATACATATGTGTAATATATATAAATGCAGTACAGTATTGAAGATATAATATTGTATTGATTCGAATATCACGTTACTGAATCGGAAAACTAACAAACACAGCACTTGTAAAAACACCACAGCACGAGTGTTCCACTCGAGTTACACAAACAAACTGAATGGATATTTGCTGAATGACCTTAGATTGTGATGACTGGTGCCAACAACTATGTGCACGTGCGTGCGCCGAGTTACAAGGAATGTGGAGCTATCGAATGTGTTGAGTTTCCGAGATACTACCGTGTCAAAAAATAAATTAGGGTGTTTTATTTAAAATTGGTAAAATGTTGGTTTCATTACATACTCAATATAATTATTTTCACTATATCATCATCATCATCAACTGTTTCTAGCCTGTAGCTGGGTCTGTTTAGTAAAATTCTCTCATAACCCTTTGTCCTTCCTGCACTCTTTTCCACTCTGTTCCTCCCATCTCTTCTTTGGTCTCCCTTGCGGTCTCTTCCCTGCATACCGTATTTACCCGAATCCAAGACGACCCCCAGTTTTTCAGTGGGTCTGGATAGACTTTTTGTAAGTGGTATTTATTTTATGATGAATGAAAAAAATAATAATTATGGTGGACTTATTTTGTAATGTTAACAAATGTTTTTTTATTTACAAAACAAAACACCTATGCTGACTTAAAATCTAATTAGGGTTGCAAAATTGCTAAGGAATTTATTTTTTATCATAAATATTGCCTACATATAGGAAGGTTAACTTTGAACAAGTTTCATAAAAACAATGAGAAGTTAATTTTTATCATGACAAATTATAATCTTTAGTGAAAATCCGAGTCTCATACAATCATATCCTACTCCCCCTAAATACGAACATTGGACTCGACTATTAACACGCTAGCTTCTAAAACGTGACATTTTCACAATGATAACAGAAAATAAAATAAAGTGGAGAGATATAGGAAGAAATAAAAGGACAAATATACAACAAACTGTTGCTTTTATAAAGAAAAGATAAACACATTTCACATGTTAAAAAAATTTAACCGATAAACACTTCTGTTATGAATTATCGTAAAAGTCAGCCACCATGACAGCCAAGCGTAAAAAATTTGTGGTAGTCAAACAAGCATCTTTTTTCTTATTTCAAAACTGATGATCTAGAAACATCTAATCAAAGATAATAATTAACTTAATATTATTCAAAAGTTAAATATTTTGTGAAGTTTCACGAATTAAAACTCAAGTTAAGCATCGCCAAAATTGTCTAGTAAACTCTACGTATTATTGATTGTCTGTTTAAAATCAATTCAAGTTTTCTCATCATGTATGACTTGACAAGCGCAAGCTATCTAGACAAAGTTTTAAGACTTAAATACGTAACAATTTTATAATTCATCATCTATTTTGATTATTGTGAATGGCTGAATTTTTAATTAGTGAAGTAATTGGAAAGGAATAGAAAACAACACAACAAAATAAAATTCAACTCTATTATGCCCATCACTTGCCTCAACCCATTCGAGAAGTTAACCGTGTTAATTACTGAAGAGTGGTATCGAGGCTTTTAGCATATAGTATCGATTATTGCTTTACCAGTCAATACTATGATTATCGAGTATCATATTGAGCCGCGACTGGGTAGTAATTTTTAACGATAATATAAAAAATAACTTAAAAATCTGTGAAAATAACCAAATAATATGTGATCTGTGCTATACCTTTATAATCCTTGAAAATTGATAAAATATCTAAAAACGGCAACCTTGCACTATTATATGAATATTAAATAAATAGGTAAAATGTTACCTTTTGATGTAGGCCTAACCCATTCCTTAGTCAGCGATTTTAAGATGCCCCCTAGATTTTGAAGCTACAAATTTGGGGAAAAAAAACTAGTCTTGGATTCGGATAAATACGGTACTTGATATCAATTAATCTTCTTCGAATCCTCTCCTATTCCATCCTTGTTATGTGTCCATACCATCTCATCCTATTTCCTCTTATCATCTCATTTACCCATTGTACCCCAACTCTAGACTTTACATCTTCATTCCTAGTCCTATCTCTTCTGGTGACAGCTAGCATGCTTCTCAAAAACTTCATTCCCATGTTTCGCTATACATTTTTTTAAAATTTGTTTTAAATCAGATTTTAATTCTCTTTCAAAAAGAGTTTTTTTCATCGATTTTCATCGAGCTAAATTTATATTCATTGTGTTATTTAAAAAAATAATGTTGATCATGAATTTAAAAGTTAAAATTTTATCCCTTATTTCTTTTCAAACTTCCCTCAAACTCTCACTGCATACCGGTTGAAAAACACTGTTTTAAATGCTTGTCATTTGGAAATAATTTTGGAAATCTTATACTTTATAGATTTGAAGGAGCAAGCTTATGTGTTTGTGAAAAAAGAGACTGAAGACCAGAAAGAGTCCCAAGAACAAGAATCATCCAACCAGACCTCGGATTGTAAGGAGGAAGAAGTGTTTGAGGATGCGAAGAGTATGGAGCCTGAAAGTGTCAAGAAGGACAACAAAGCCTGCTTTGTCTGCAGGAGCAAAAATGTGTTTGCAGTCGACTCTGAAGGGCAGTGCATAGTTCTGAAGGGCTCTTGGCCCCCTGAACAACCTGAAGAATCGGGCATCGGCTCCCATACACACAAACACAAGCAGATATTTCATGTTGGGACGGACGGCACCGTGTTTCAGACCAAGGTCTCAAACACTTTAGAGGCCGGGGCGGATGGCTTTGCCTTCCGCACTCACCGAACGGCTGTTTCATCCTCTCAATCTTCAGTTCCGACCACTTTCACTACTCAGACGTCCCTCTCATCCACAACCTCTACTCTCAACCAGTCATATAATTCGTATTCGTTTGGTGACGCGAGTCATTCATCTGCTACATTTTCAGTGGGTAGCCATAACCACCTTTCTGATCCAAACCAATCGACAACCTATCCATCTGGGGCCCAAAACCCATCATGGTCCGCTCACATTTTTCCCAACCAAAGCCAGCCGGTCACACATGTTGCCGGCGGGCAGAGCCAATCATACAAGTTTGTATCTAGTGGTGACAGCCAGTCATCACCGGCGTATACTTTTGACAACCAGAGCCAACCTGTTTATTATTCATACTTTGGCCAAAATCAGTCGTCAACTGATTCTTTAGACCAAGGCCAATCATCTGCCATGTATGCGCCTATCGGTCAGTCGCCGTCTCCTTACGCGCCAATCGGCCAAAGCGAACCATTGCAATACTACACGCATGAATATCATACTCAACCACCACTAGTTTACTATGATCCTCCCATGTGTACCAACCAGGATACGATGTACATTGCTAATAGGATGCCTTGCGTCACAAGCTATGTCTGGGGGAACCATCCTCAACCAACGCTGCTACATGCGCCAGAGGCTCAAAATGCTTCACCGTATGTATTTGGGGCTCAAGACCATCAGGACGAAGCTCAAGAGAATCTTTCTGATGTACCAGTAAAGCTTCAACAGTCCGCCGCACCGGTCTATCAAAAAAGATCGGCTATGTTTGCCCAGGGAGCTCAGACCCAAAGACCTGGTTCATTGAACTCTGCGTTGAAGAAGATAATTATCAAACCATCACCTAATGTTTACCCCCCTACTGCTGGTACACAACGATCGAATAATAAGGATAAAAGCTCCACTTTGTCAGCTGCAAACCTGCCAGAGCCTCAACCGGCCTCTAGCCAGGAGGCTCCCATCCCTCCTCCCCCTTCTGCGGAGGTCATTCCCCCGCCGCATGGCCAACTTTTCTACGCCGTTCCAAACTACTACATGCCTCCTCAGACTAGCCAGGTTCCAGGCGCGGAGACCCCACAGTTCTCCCACACCTTCGTCAGGCAGAACAGCAGTGCAGGCATAGCACCGCAGGTTCATATCCTACCTGAGACGCTTATGAATGGGGCCATCAACGCTGCTTCAAGCGCCATTAATACGGCCAAGAGTGTTATCAACAACCTGCGGGCGCGTCCCCCTACCTGGGTAAGTATCTAATGTCTTCATGTACACTTATATCTTTCCTCTTGTTGGACACAAATGTTGACTTTCAGTATTTAAAATTACTCTAGGCGACATATGACTGTTCTCTTTCATAGACTAGAAACAGACAATTTAGATGGAGAAATGTTATGTTCTTGTTGTATCTTCTTTGCTACGCCATTTCATATTATAAGTTAGTTTACTTAAATTTAACCCTTTTAGTGCCAAGAGTCAATCTGACTGTCTCTGACTTCTAAAATAAAATGCCATGAGATAATCTAGTCGGCAAATCGTTTTTCCAGATTTGCTCTAGTTCTGGCGGTACTCTAGAGATAGGACAGGAGTGTATTATGTCACTATAGCGAGAACATTACTCTCTATTAAGGAAGATTATATGCAGCTAAAAATGATAGAACTATCTTCATAGATATGTTATTTAAAATAACAATTTGGCAATTTTTCTTGTACAACCTTACAAAAATGATGAAATAGCCATGGCATTCTTAGCACACAAAACTTGAAACCGACTGGGTACTCTTCGTGCACGAATCCGGTATAGACATGGTTCTAAAATGGGTAGTGAAAGTGAACTATTAGTAGGTCTAATCTAGCTTGGGCTTGGTCCTTTTTAATGCCACTCCCACAAATCAGCTACTCCCCCCCTTTTTTTTAAAAACATATTCCTGATATGTCCAGTGCTTGTAAAAATTAATCACACAAATTAAACCACTGTTGACATTCACCCTTCTGCCCTCCTACACACACTTTCTTCATTTCTGTGAAATGTACAGCCCATGGACAAATATTAATGAATTTCAAACATATCTAAACTCTTTCTATTAAGATGGTATGGTAGGGAATTAAAGTTAATACCAGTATTTTTGCAGTTTTTATAGCAATTTTTTTTTCAGCATAATAAATAAAATATTTATCCATTGGAAAAACAAGAGTTTTAATTTGCTTGACATAGTTATCTCAAACCCGCTTCGGTGGTTGCATATTCTTAGGCTCTACTCTCACAATAGACTAGACTCACGAAGACGGGAAGATCGGGTCTGTATCTCAGTCAGGTGAAATGAGGGTGGTTATCCACTCTCCCTTCACACAAATATGGGTACACTTTCCTTAAATTCAACCTTCCTAATCCATAACACATTAGAGTAATTAGTACATAGGCATGTAACCACAATGGTTTGTAAGATGCGGTGCTAAAAAAATGTAATCTCAAATAGGATTGTGCGAGAATAACGTTTTGACTTGGGAAATATCAATACTCCGTGGGAATGGGACAGGAATCGGGGAAAAAAAATTAAAAAATAATTTTCCACTTTAGGACTATACAGAGTTCGGCAGAAATATCTCCCCATTAGAAAAGTGAATAAAACAGACATAATATAAATTATAAAAAATCTAATAGTATAATCTAAGCGCTCAATGTTTGCCATTTATTTTCACATACTTGTTATTAATTTTTGAAAATCATGTCTCTCATATTCCGACCTTCATTATCTATACAGGTTTGCAACCTTGCCCTCAAGTTCCACATCACTCGCCTTGTCGTTTCTGGTGGTATCGCAGCGATTTATTGTCGGATAGCAGCTTTCAACTCACTGATGGTTCTTGGCTTCTTTTTAAAGACTTCCTTCAGATATCTCCAGAGAAAAAAAATCACATGCAGCAAGATCGAGTGATCATGTAGGCCATGGGATGTCGCCCCATTGTGGGATTAGACGCCCGGGAAACATTTCTCTTAGGACATTCATGGATTGTCTTGCAGTGTGAGCAGTGGCGCCATCTTGTTGAAACCACAAATATTTGGCCTGATCTCCGAGTTCGTTAAGTTTTGGCTGCAAGAAGTCGCGTAACATGTTGACATAATGATCAGAAGTCACTGTAATTTATTGCTTTCTTTCCTAAAAAATGTATAGCCCCATTATTCCAAGTTCAGAAATGGCGCACCAAACCGTAACACGCACAGAAACCAGGGGACGCTCGTGTAACTGTGGGGAATTATTTTCTGCCTAGAATCGGAAATTCTGCTTACTAACATAACCCAATAAATGAAAATGGGCTTCATCACTTGACAGCACAATATAGTTCACTGTAACATTTTCAAGAATAGCCTGGCAAGAAGCGACATGGTTAATCCATTCACGTTCATTTAGCTGCTGTACGGATGAAAATATAAGTCTGCATGTAAAATTCTCCATAAACTCCGATCAGGAATTCCTAATGCAGCAGCATGTTTAAGAGCTCAGTGTCATGGAAATTGTGTAAATGCCTGTCTCACTGATTGAATGTGTTCGGGTGTTCACACTCTTTGTGGTCTACCAGGTCGTTCCTTCAAAGCTGAACCTGTACATCTAAAATTTGACACCCATAACAATATTGTCTACTTATCAGGTACCATAGCATGTCGACCTAGCCTAAATTCTTAAGAAATAATCGCTCTTTGGCGATGACAGAATCAGCATTTTAAAAATAATTCTCAATAACGAACACATGATGTCACCACTCCATGCTATGATGGTTACTAAAATGGCAGATGATTCTCTACAAAATGGCGTATCTACGCCATGCCTCGTACTACTAGCACATCACCAGCAGCGGCGGGAAATCACGGATATATTTCTGCCGAACTATGTATTTATCTTTCAGATTTAAAATTTTATTCTAAACTTGGCCTTTATATTGGTTCCAATAAAATATTATAATTTGATAATACAATTGGAAGCTTAGGGGGTATTCAATTTTTTCCGAAAATCTCAAATAAATTTTTCCTTTCCGAGTTTCGAGAACATCCGATTCCGTAAACTTTTTCCCAAAGTCTGGGATCTCATATAGGTTTAATCTCAACAGTTCTTGAATATCAGTCAACGGTGTTGTAGAGTTTAATAACTTTTCCTTTTTATTTAAATGGCTGGAAAAAAATTTGTTTGCTTTTAAAAGCTGAAAAAACACTGACCTTTTCTCACATCCACTACATTCCTACCTTATAATTATACTTTTGACTGTTTTTTTTTCTATTGACCATCAGTAAAAACTTACCTTTAAAATACAGACATGAACATAATTTTAGATTTGTGACGTTACATTTCTTGTGATTCAGGGTTCAGGGGAAGTCCACTACATCAGTCCGGGTAGCTCACTCGCGGAGAATGTGCAAAAGTTGGAGGAGATGGGTTTCAAGAACGAGACCCTCAACACCTTGTTGCTGTCTCGCTACGACAATGACCTCCGGAAAGTTGTCGCAGAGCTTTGCGCCACCCAGTGGTAAGAACTCGTCCGATGAAGTCTTACCTGTTTCGGTGGTCGAATAATCTTTAAGGTCTCACTCTCACGATAGGATGTACTGCCAATAAATGGTAGTCACTTTGAATCTAAAGCTGGATTTACCAAAATAGTTGTGTTTTTTTTCCTATAAAGTCTCCCACCATCATCCCTGCAATTATAGCTAAACACTGATTTTATAGAAAACCAACTTGCAATCACCAACATTAATTGAAAGTTAATAAAATTTGGCATTCTAGGACTGTATCTTATTTGATTTATTAATCACCATCATTATGAACATTTTCCAGCCGTTGGCTGGGTGTTTTTGGAACATAAGCCCCTCCAACACATGCTTTCTCCCCACCACCACTTAACTTTACATCCATTACTGTTTCCAGCCTATGGTCTGGGTCAATTTTTTTATTCAAGCCATATATTTTCCACTACCGGCTTGCTAGGCCTGTCGTAGCTTCACACGCCTTATAATCTAACTTAAAGACTAGGACTGGCACAACATCCAGTCCCCGGCCGTTAATTTATCACTATGAAAGGGTAAATCCACATTTCACCAACGATACATTTTCGGCCATGCCGGGAATCGAACCCAGGAACCTTAGCTCAGTAGACAGTCTGAGCTAAGGTATCGGATACCCACCTCTGCTACTCCTCCACAGTGACCTAGTCTAATCTCTCCTCCACATTCCTCTGCACTTCCTTCAGCCGCCTGTCTCTTGGGGTTCCTCTTGTCCTCCAGCATCCAACTTCATTATCCAACTTCATATTTAGTATCTTCTTCTCCATTCTCCTCAAATGACTGTACTTCGTCGAGCCTTTTCCATCCTGTCCTGTACTGGCTCCTCCTCAACTATTCCTCTCATCATATACATTCTTGTCACTCCTGTAGTACTTCTTAGATTTACTAATAATAAAGTTTATCTAAAAAGTTATCAAAACTTCCATTAGTACAGTATAGTCTCGGAAACTTGACACTCAATAACTCAACATTTCGTATAACTCGACACATGCCTCTCTGTTTGTGTAACTCGAGTGGAACAGTCGTGCTGTGGTGTTTTTACAAATGCTGTGTTTGTTAGTTTTCTGATTCAGTAATGTTTTATTCGAATCAATATTATATGTACAGTACTGTATTTCTGTATATTGAGTGTATATATGTACACCATTATATGAACACGTAATATATTGTACTGTATTTTTATTACTGTTAATGTACCATACGATACTATAGTACAGTACAACTGTACCTATAATATTCAATACTGTACTGATATTCATCCTTGTTTAGTAAACATGACATAGTAAACATGCATCTTATGCAAGTTCATTCGTTAAACTTGAAATTTCAATAACTCGACACCATCTCGGTCCACATTAGGACTCTACTGTACTTCCTAATAGATTAATGTACATTTTATCTTAACATTGTTAAGTAAACTGACTAAAAAGAATGTAAATACAAATTATTGTATTTTTTTCCCATCATTGTGGTAACTTGAGTTTCCAATTTTTGAATAACATGCTTCCTATGAAAATCAGAATGTACGTTTACTCAAAATTCTAACTTATTCCTTTAAATTCTACCTTATTCATTCTTAATTTATAAATGTAAATATGTAGCTGCCCTGAACAGAAAGTCTTGAGAATGCTCTCACTCTGGAAACTTTTTCTTTCAGTCTTATTACAGACAGAGTAATCTCAGCTCACTAATGTGGCTTGTCTTTGTCGCGGGTTTTTAAACAACGTGGTTTTTCATATTACCTCTAAGGAAATGCTGGTGCTTTTTCTCTCACTACTCCATTCAAGTCAACCTCGGTGGTCTTGGGAGTAAAGTGCTCGCCTCGGAACCTAATGTTCCTGGGTTCAAACCCAGCCGGGGTCGGCTGATTTCTCATGAGTGATAAAAATCCATAGCATCACTTCCTTCAGAGGGTAAATAAAGTCATTGGTGTCATGTCGATTGGGGCAGGTAAAAGAACACTGAAAGGTATGCAAAATTACTTTTCCTGTCAAAATTAATAGGCCCTTTCGCTCTTGCTCATAAATTAAACATTGAAAGGCCTACACACTTGACCAGAAAACTGTAAGCCCCAAAGTTCACAATTAAAACACAACAAAACACATAATTATGTAATTTTTGGGGTAGCCTACATCAGTCCTCTTCTTCAGCAGAATGGATTAAAAAACAAAATGCCTCTTGTTCCTAGAAATTCTTGTGTGTTGATATAATTAGTTGGTTTAGGAAGTATACATTAAATACATCATATAAATATCACTGCCATTCAAATCCTATATAAATTATATCTTTATTATATTTGGAAGAAGGTATACGAAAGGTGGATAAAAACATATAAAAGTGATGAACACAACATGGCTTTTACAATGATTAGAAAAACACAGTTCACACTTTACATTGCTGCCATTGGACAAAGAGGTAATGATTGCCTCTTAAAGAAAATCGTTCATCACCGCCCGATCCCCTGACCTAGGTTTCATTCTATCGAAACTCAAGGAGGAGTGTGAAACGTGCAACGCAACTTCCTAAAAGAAAATATAATACAATTACCTCATAAAGCCAAAAGAGGTTTTCCTTATAGAGATATACACCACACATTAAAACACTTTAATAACTCCTGTAAAATTTGTCAGTTTGAAAACAATGATGTGAGCACGTGCCCATATACAAACAAATAGCCACCAGAAGAATGCAGTGATTGTCCACGCTAGGCATTAGACACCTTCACAAGCTCACTTGCAAGGGCTCGGAGCTGGAGAGAGGGGGATGCGCAGGAGGGGGTCTATTTTTGGCACTTTATCATATTGTTTGTGTTCTTTTCAGTTGTTAATATCTAGTTCTTTAAAATCCATATCTACTAATTTTTATATATAAAACTAATTTAATGTTGACAAATATAAGTTGTTTGTATAAAAATAATACAAAAGAATATTGCAATTTAAAAGATAGATCATTTTTAATTTTATTTAGTAGTAAAATCATAAAACACTAAAAGGTGTGACAATCATTCATTAAATAATGTGAACTTAATAGTGCTAACTTGTAAATGTTCATTGACTCTTTTTCTAATATCCTGAAAATTTTATATATATATCTCTAAAAAAAAGCAATGTCTATTCAGGTTATATGCATATGTATTGATTATGCTAATTTGTTAGGAATGAGGAAGGTTGAATACAGAGGAATGTACCCACACTTGAGTGGAGGAAGCATGGAAAACAATTTTGGAAAAACCAACTTCAGTATATCCGACCAGAATTCAAACCTAGATCCTTTCGTCATTGGCAGTCCAATCTATTGCGAGTGTGAGGCTTTAAACCATATGACCACTGAAGCGGGTTGTTTCCATATAAATTTATGTTAGAGAAAGAAGGGTATACAATGTAAATTTAAAATACTAAAGCCTTTAAAAACCTATGAGAACATCTATAAACCTAAAATATTTATAGATCTTTGCTCCGGTTTCTAAGCGATTTATTTTTTAAGAGTTCCTGGTCCTTTAAAATATCTTCGTTTCAGTTTTAAGCTCTTGTTCAATGCCCTTGTTAAATATATAAATGAACTTGACTTAATTAATATATTATTATTCCTTGATAATAGAAAATCATATTGGACCAAAAAATAATTTTAGTTTTTTCTTTCTTTTGTGTGCGTGTCGTGTGTAGTAGTGATGAGTAAAGAATGGCGTGTGAGAAGATATCTTGGAAACACAATAAGGTTTGTATTTTGCTAACATTTGCATGGTGCATGGCTTTTTTGATGATGGTGATTGGGGGAAATTTTGTTATTTTTGTAATACTTTGTTTTAAACTAGTTTTGCTTATCTTATCACCTAGAAAGATTGTATAGTTTTGTAAAGTTCACACTTTACATTATTATGTAACATGTGAACTCTACTTGACTACCTCTGGACAAAGAGGGAAATTTGAGACGGTATATTCGAATCCTGTGGTACTCAGGACATAGAGAGATTTGAAAATTATTAAAAGTCTCAAAAAACTATCTCATATACAATTGAAGACTTTGTTTTAGATTAACAATTTTAAGCAATTTGTGAAAGGATTCATGTAAAGTTAAAGTAAAAATTATTAATAGATACGGTACCTACTTTAATTTTGTTTTTAACATAGTATATAAGTTTTAATCCCCCACAAGATTCACTTTTAAATTAGTTTACTTCTTATTGTATATATTTTTGTTATCTCTAGCCTTTTCTTGTTACTTGAAGTTTGAGGAAGGGGTTATTTTAAGTATGTAAATAGACTCTCCTCATTATGTAATAATTAGTTAAATGTTGATTTAACAAATCAAATAAATCAGGCATAATGATACCTAGCCTGTTAATAAAACTTCCTCAAGTTAAGATTTTTAAAAGTATTTAAACATTATCAAAAAAATAAGGAAAGTTTAACCAATTAAGTGAAAATTGAGTAAAGAAAGCCCACCTTGGGAAAGAGGAATAAATGTGGGAAGAATCCAATGCACACATGTGACTTCTTCTTCCTTTCTTCTGTCTTCTATAATAGAAAGTCCCTCACACATTTAAACACAAACATAGTTTTTATATTTTGGCATAATTGCCTTGATCAAAAAAATAAAGAGGAACAGAAGAAAAACAATTTTAGTAAACAAAAGGATAAAATTGTATAAAATAAAATTAGAGATGTCATGATACCCTTTTCCCTCAATTCTGATTCTTGATTCCGATTCTTAAATTCAACCTCGATTTTCGATTATGATTCTTAAACATTTCATTTTTCATTATTTTTCCAAGCATTTTTGCATAGAAAATCTAATGTGCCTGATACCCTACTCCCCCCTCAATGCGAAACTTGGACTCGACAATTACAACATATGATCGTTTGAAACTTTAGTCTCACAATCTTATAGATATTTATTAAACACACTTAAAGTCTTCAAAACTAAAAATTCAAATAAACTCAAAATTAATTCAATAAATTGCAGATTTATAATGGAAAGAAGAACACATTTCACACGCTACAAAAATTTCAAGCCATACACCATAACTGATCCTAAGCACGTTAGCTCACCAGAAATTACTGATGAAGTTTTGGCAACAATATATCGGTAATCTATTGAATTAAAATAAATACAACTTTTTTTTACTCCATTTTTATTAACTACGTCGATTTTTGATCTATTTTTATTAAACTTTTCTTATTCAAAGAGCTAAATAAAACATCAAAAATAGAAAAGTGACAAAGAATATAATTACAAAGGGCGGCCATTTTAATTTTATAGGAATATTGTAGCTTTCGATATACACGTGATATATCAATTAATTATAGATATATCGATATATTATGGAAAATTTCCATTCCAGTCTATGTATTATATATTAATTGTTTAGAATCGATTAATATATTATTACAGTCTCACTCAACTCTTACTTAGAACAAAGTTTGTACCTCTTGATACTGTCATAATGTCAGGTCGTATTATATTCAAGACCATTTATTTTTCATGCAAAACACCTCAAAATATTAGGGTCATATTATATTCAGGCCATTACGGTATATTTACAATTTTCCAGTATTTAAGTGAAACGGCAACTGAATTAATATGAGAGATAATTGATTATTACCTATTTAGAATGTTGCCGTTTTGTTTAGTGGCCAGTTTAATTGAGAACTAAGAATCGAGTAGCGAGAATCATAATATTAAGATTGATTCTCGATTCTTTGGATACCATTAAGAATCGAGGTATCAAGGAATCAAGTTTGACAGCCCTAACTTTCACCAAGACTAATTTATTTTAGAAGACTTACTTCTTTCTCTCTCATTCATGCAAAAATGGCAGTAGAGTTTTTGATTTAGTCTGGTGTCATTTTGTATCAGTATTGCCCTGGACAAATTTTTTAGTTAAGTGATTGTACATGAAAGGCTTCGAGGTGCACATGTTTGTGCACAAGTGCTACTTATTTTTAAAATTTCAGACCTCTTCGTGTGATAGATATCACAACGTTCATGACAGACAAACTCTTCATTTTATTAATATAGATAATTATTCTTCGATTTTGTTAAATTTTTCAAGGTATCATAAAACATTTATTTTACATCATCATCATCATTATTATCTCCACCACCATCATCATCATCATTTCTAGCCTGTGGTCGGGTCATTTTAATAAAATATATATCTACCTCTTTTCTTCCACAAGCATTACTCCCTTACTCTTGTCCACTCTTCTCCTCTTACTTGCACACTTTTTGTTATCTGCTACTCCCATTTCTGTCTTGGTCTCCCTTGCAATCTTTTTACCAGGGCTGTGGAGTCGGGAGTTTGAGTTGTAAGCAATTTTGGTTCAAGTCTGAGTTGCTAAAAATGAACTGACTCTGGCTTCACAATAAAAACTTAAGTATTATAGCAATATATGATAAATATATCATTTTAATGTAAATTTTTGTGTGACCAATGATTACAATTCTAATTAACATATTTATATAAATATAAATTCACAATTTCAAAGAACCCTCTCATGAAGTAATCTGTATTATTTGGCATACCGACTCCACAGCCTTGGTTTTTTTCTACAAACTTCATCAGCATCATTTTTCCTAAGACTATTTCCTTTTCCATCCTCATTCATTGGCCATTTTTTTAAAATAGAATACAGAAAAACCTCCCCAACGATGCGATGTTGTATTCAAGCTCTATTACCTCCCTAACTTCGGTGCTATCTAGGGAATGAGACGGGTTCTTAAATGAGTAATTGGAACATCCCTGATTATTTGATATCAAAGTGCCTCAAAAAACATACACTTAAAATATTTGTGCAATTTTTTCATGTAATGCATGGTAGTTTGTGTAGCTTTGTCACTTCATGGGCCGTTACATTTTACTGTCTATTTACATGTAACAAGCTTACCTTGCATGCTTCCACCATGGTGTAGCTTATAAGAAATGTTATCAGTTATGGTAAGATTGCTACCTATCAGATTAAATAAAGTGCATACAGACATACACCACTGTTACAACAGGCTAGGTTTCAGACCATATTCATAAAAAAAGTTTTTTTTTTACTTGTTGATTTATAATTAAAATAAACAGTTGGAAACAGTTCATGATTTACTTACTCACATAGCCTAACACAGATATGCAGAGTATCGTGTTTGTAAACAGAGTCCAGTAGAAAACCAGCTGTGTTATGTTGCTAAACTATCTTTTGAGTGAAGCAGCTGGGGTATAGTCACAATTTAAAACCATTATATGAGCGAGGCAGCTGTCGAATACCAGGGGTATGGTCAAAATTTAAATACCATTATATCAGTGAAACATTTGTTGGATACTAGGTGGATAGTCATAATTTAAAACCATAATATGAACTAGGAATATAGTCACATAAACGACACACCAGAAGGCAAATTATTGCAAATTGGGGCATGCCGGTCCAACACATTTGTAAAGCGTAAGTTGTAAAATAAAATGTCGAATGATGAAATCAATTAGATTTTCTTTTAGCATTCAGTATTGAAACTATAAAAGCAACACCCTAGTATGTGAATATGCGTTGGATCCTTTTTTTTTAATTTCGGCTTGAATTGAATCTTTTTGGTATTTGTATATTCCAGGGCCTCCGACCAACGGCGGAAGAGGAAGAGTGATGAGACAGTGAATACCTGGTGTTACTAAAGCAGCAAGTTACGAGTGTTAACTCTCACTCTACCGCGACATCAGTATTAACAAGTGATTACATTATTTAATTGATGATTAGCCGATTAATTTATTGAGGATGAAATATTGGAAAATATGTTTTGAAAATTTACGAATTTGCTATTAAAGGTTCTGCCACTCACCTGGGTTCCCATTTTTAACTTAAAGTTTAAATTAAGTCATCATCTTTCTTTAAGAAATTATCCACTAAATAAAAATACATTACTTAATCAATGAACACAAAATTATATGAAGAAAAGACACAGAAAAGGGATGAATAATTGAAATCTTGTGAATTAAAACCTGGAGTAAGCTTTTAATCAAATACGGTCAATTTTCTCCCTTTTTACCATTGTTTTCATAAAATATTGTACATATTTGTCCTTGTATTAGAAAAAACAAATTGTGTAAATTACTTGTTTTGATATCTTTAAAAAAAATCTACACATTGTTAAAAAAAAATCTGGCTTATGTTTGTACTTTTTTGTGCACCAAGACTTAGTACCCGTTTTGGATATTCATATAATCTGAATGGGGTTGGGATAAGACATGTATAATTTTTAGAAAATGTAACTGCATTTGCATGGGGTATAGTGAAAATCATCTAGGATAATCCAACCTCACTACACCTGTAAAGATTGAAACTGTTACCTCTTGGTCAGTGGCGGGCCGATCTATTGATAGATTGGCACCTTTGACTATTTGGCTGCTGTCGCAGATATTTTCATAAGATGTTTTAAAGTTGTTGAATAGAAGATAAACACGGGCATTGTGAGATATGTGTCAGGGGATTTGACTTTGTTGTGTTTCCCCCCTCCTCCCATCCTTGATCAGTTGCGATAGTCTTAGGGGGTGTTGATTTTGCCACGAGGTAATCTTTACGAGTGAAGGCTGTTATATTTTCTTAACCCTTATAGTGCCAGCCGAGAGGAAACTCACTTTAAGATGAGCCGCACCCTTGTCTAGCATTAAGAGAAGATCTCTCTTAAAAAATCAAACTAATTTTTTTACTGTAATTAAAATTTTAGAAATTAATGGCTTATAACTTCAAAAAGTAATTCCAGTTAATAACTTATTTTTGACTATGTAAAAAAACAAACAAACATATGATCTCTTTGTGCTAGATTTAAAAAAATTAATACAAAATTGAGTTAATTTAGTTTTGAGAAGTTTTTTTTTACTTCTACTGTTTGTCAAAACTTAACTGTCTCTAAATATCAAAATATAAAAAAACTGATCAGTTTGTGCCTTGTGAATATACTGTTGCTGTTTTAAGTTGGATATAGCTATTATAATGGTTCTGAAACTTGAAAAATGACACCTGGACACGGTAATCGAACCCTGGACCTTTGGCTTAGTATGCCAATGCTCTAACCACTGAGCTATCCAGAAATCGTCTTGTGCCCAGGGTCATTCTTAATTTATATTTTAAGGCAGTCTCTATGATGGATGTGAGGAAATAGTAGGCTACAAATGTGTGATTTTATTAAAATCATTAGCTATCAGATAACGCAGCCACCCTTGACACGGTGGTGGCTTAATGCTGCCATTTGTACAATTATTATAATTGTAAGGTATTGCATATTTAAGAATCAAAAAAGCATAAATAATAGCTTCAGCTATTTGATTCCTATTATAATGGTGTTATTATGAACTTATAATCAGGGCTGTGAAATTAGTACACCAAACCTTTGACTCAGACTCTTTAAGAAATGGCTAGTGTATATTATTATTATTAATTAGTGATAACATATTTACTGCAAACAAATACTCCAATACAGACTACTTCATGCAAAACTTTTTTGACATAGTGAATTAAATCTTTGATAAATTTTTCAATTAAAATGGCTAGGTGTGTGCTAAGTCCATGTTTTCAATTCAAAGCGAAGTCGAATCAAACTATATGAGATTCCTAAAGCCGAATCATAATTTGAATATTTAAAAAGATGTTTAGTGATGGATACACACATTATTCTTTGCATAACTATGTAAATTTAGGAATTAAATATAATTTACAATATGCTATATTTCAAACAGACTTAATAAATTTTGTCTTAAAACGATAAATTATCATTATCTCAAATTGTAATTTAATTAATTTAGATTTTGTTTATGTGAACACTAATTTATGATAATCCAACAACCTAGCTCAGTTGGCAGCATTTCTTTCTACTGAGCTGAGGGTCCCGAGTTAGATTCGCCGCATGGCTGAAAAATTTATCATTGGTGAAATGTAGGTTTACTCTTTCACAGTGCTAAATTACGGGCCGGGGACTGGATGTTGCGCTTTACCTGGTCTTAAGCTAGATTTTAAGGCATACGAAGCTATGACAGGCCTAGACAGCCGGTAGTGGAAAAGTAAATGGCTCGAATAAAAAAACTGACTTAGGCCACAGGCTGGAAATGGTAAAAAAAAAAGAAAAAAGTAAAACTAATTTATGAGAAATAGCTGCACAAAATGACAAAAAAAAACATGTATGTGTGTTTTAATTTATACTTTTTTTGACGTAATTGTCAAATCCAGAATTTTACTTTCGAATCCAAGTCGAAGCAAACATATATTTGAAGCAATCTTGAAGTTTTCAAAGTTTCGCACACTCTTAAAAATTAGATATATTAGTCCTAAAAAATAAAAAGTATAAAATAAAACTACAGATTTATCATATATTATAACAATATGTTTTTATTTTGATGTCTGTAGGCAGTACATTTTTACCGATTTCAACTATGATTCAACCCAAACTGCTTCTGACTCAGACTCCACAGCCCTGCTTATAATAATTATAATGATAATACACCTTATCATTCTCTGTGTTTATTTAACTTAAAACAGCCATTGTTGGTGATGTGGAAGGTCCGCTCTGAGTAATCAGTGAGTGATGCATGCACTCCCATTTATTTACAAATTGTTGGTAGTTAATTAAATTTAGTGTGTACTTTTCCTGTTTCTCTCATATAGAGATTATTTTCAGCAAGAGGATTTTTTTTAATGTAGAAAGTTATACTGACTATACCTATAATCATACTTTTTTGTTTGTTTTTATAGTCAAAATAATGAAAATGTCTATAATTTCTTTTTGTTGATATGTATTTAATATAAGAAGTACATAAAAATTCTAGCGTCCTCTCACATCAATATCTGCAACTTAAATTTATTCACAGTACAAACTTGAATATGGCAGGTAAATTATTGCAGGTTTTACAACCAAGTTAAGCTACTTCATATTGTTATTCCAAACATTTTCGTCTGGTAGTATGTTGATACAAATGTATCCGATGTAAACATCTTTGGTGAACATAGTTAATAAAAGTTATTGCAGATTTTTTAAAGCTACGCTGCACGATGACCCCAAAGATTGTCGATGTTTGTTCAATGGTTCATTTTAGGTGTATATGAATAAGCATGATGTGTCGATTGAGTAGGCTACAAAAGTGACACGTGTTTCCTAGTCATTCGCTCTCCTGACTCATTCTATTTGGATTTATTGATGATTGTGTGGTTGTAACAAAGGAGGAAAGATTCATGTATTTAGAAGATAAGTTTCACTTATGTAGAAGGGAAGATTCATGTATGTAGAAGGGAAGATTCATGTATGTAGAAGAGAAGACTTGAGCATGTGTGCTCTTGATGGAAAATTGTTTTGAAGAAATACCTAAATATTTTAAGCATTGGCAGATAAATATTTAAACAAGTTTTTATGAACCCAAAGAAAAAAAAAGGTGCCAAATGGCTCTATTTAAAAAGGCATTGAAAAGAGGCTAGAAGGCCTACACATCTGCCAGAAAAATGTAGACTTTAAAAGTTTACCGTTAAAACTCAACAAAACCCATCGTAACATTTTTTAACACACATCATGATTTCCACTCTCTTCCGCCGAATAAGAGGTCTGTTGCCTCCTAAAATTACATTCATCTGTTTGGTGGTGGTTTAATTCTATACATTTTAGGCTAACATTTTTCTGTTGGATCTGTAGGCCTTACCCCTATATTCTTCTTTCATTGTTTATTAAAGAAAATTTGCAAACATTTGTGTTTACCATCTTGATCAAAATTAATGCATACAAGAAATATTTAAATTTTGTTGTTGTCTTTGGGTGAGGTGACTTCTTATGGAGAATTCCCAGGTGTTGGTTTTGTTGTAAGGTTGAATATCAGTTTCTAAAAATGGGAGTTGGATGGAAACCATGTGATTCTTTTGAAGTCTATTATAATATTTGTCAAAAATGTATTTTCTTTGTGTGTTCATAAATATAGGGATAAAGTGTGGTTGGATCTTTTACTATAGTATTTCTTGAGAAACATATTATAAAAATATATATATCCCTCCAGACATTGTCCCTTATGATGAAATTTGTAAAATTGGTTTCATCGAGAACTCTGGACTGGGTTGCTGTGTTGTCATAACAATTTAATGTGAAATTTGTATGTTGTACTAAAACAAAATTTAAACTAGAAATAAAGAGTAAGCGTATAATTTCTTTTTACACGCATAGATTGTATGGTGGTATAACACACTGGTTTATGTATATATTCACACTGAACCACTCACCTATTTCCATTTCATTTTAAAGGCTATAGTTGTGTTAATGATGATTAAAAGAGTCGGGGTTCTACAAATCTATTCAACTTAAGTATTGAGCCTGACGATAATTATTAATATATCCACCAAATATTTTAGTCATCCTTACAGGTACAGTTTAAAAAGATATACCATTTTGAAAATCGCATTTATAATCTTGCTTCTAATATTAGTAATACTGTAAACTTTTGTTCTGATATGTACTTTTAGCATCAAGTAATCTTGCAATATCATTTTAACATGAAAAGGTTTGTATTTTCTGAACAGCTAAAAGTAGATCTGTAATTTATTTTTGTGAACACTTGACAAAACTAGAGTTAAAGTGTTGATTAATTTGAATAAAAGTACTGTTCATAAAAAAAAATCATTCTGGATCAGTGATTTACTTAAGATATTGTTTTTGAATTGTGACCTTTATAGAAACCTCATTTCATTGTATATTAGGGCCCCACTTTAGAGTGTTCTGCTATTACAGCGGTTTTCAATTATATACATGTTCGCTATGTAAGGCACATATCCTGCTCATGCCTAGCCAGCTGTTAGTGGAAAATATCGGACTTGAATAAAAAACTCACGCAGGCCAAAGGCTGGAAACAGTAATGGAAAGGAACAGTATAATAAACTTAAATGTTTATTATTTATTTCAAGGTGTCTTATTACCCATTCGGGTTACACATTTGTAATAATTACGCTAATGTGTTAGGGATGAGGAAGGTTGAATTTACAGGAAGTATACCTGCATTTGCTTAGAGGGGGAGGGAAAAACCATTTATGAGAAATCACCCTTCGTATGTACACCCGGCCTCTATTCTAACCTCGATCTCCCCGTTACTGACAGTCCAGCTTATTACTGGAATTAAACCCACTTGATCAGCAAAGTGGGTGAACCTTTTGTTAAGAGAGTTCTATCCCTACAGTATAAAACATTTTGGTGTTCAATAAGGCTGCTCCAAGATCTTGTTAAGTGGAATCTTTATCATGTTTTATATATAATATTGAGAATTTTGTTTACTGGGAAAAATAACTTCATATTATGTCGAATTTTACCTTTAATTTTTCTATTTTGTAACAAGGCTAATTAATTATATGTTGGAAAATGTTACATAGTGAGGTACTAAGAGGTACATGCTTGTTATCTTTTTATGGTAGTTATCAACCAACAACAATTTTGAAAGTGGCATTAGATGGAGTTTGCAGCGAATCAGAAACGGTTTTTAAATAACTTGTACTTTTATGTTAAATGTCCCTAATAATCATTAGAATTAACCCTGTATTCAGAATAATATTAACAGAAGAAAGAAAATAATGTAGACATATCTGATAAGATTTTGTTTAACCTAAACATTAATTAAATATTTATATTGTTCAGTACAAACCAAATCATTTAAAATAAAATATAAAAAATATATAAATAAATTTGGGTTAAAATGGTATTAGACCTTTCCCTTTTAGTACAATATTTAAGTGTGGTATGGTGTCTTAAGGATTGTCAACAGCTTTTCAAAAGAAAACTTGCAAAGTCCTTTGAGTTTTGAATGGAATGATTGCACATCTAGAATATAACAGTTGTGTGTCATTGACACCGTTTAAATGTGAAGCAAAGTTTGAAAACTGTAAAGCCGAAGTCAAAGAGAGTGTTTTTGTTGTAGTCACATACCTAGACTAATATTTATTTTTAAAGAATTCACCAACTAATTCCCTGGTGTGTGTGTAGCACAGTTATCTGTGTAAGCCCGGCGGCCATTTTTATACTTGTATGCTTTTACTCGACAAATATTTTCACTAGTTTATTTTTCTCATTTATTACTTTATTCATGGTCATATTATAACATTGAACTGGTAGCTCCATCTATTATCTTCAATAT
This sequence comes from Timema bartmani, assembly GCA_902151455.1. NCBI lineage: Eukaryota > Metazoa > Arthropoda > Insecta > Phasmatodea > Timematidae > Timema > Timema bartmani. The sequence continues at coordinate 85,674 of CABFWB010001092.1, read as the reverse complement.
GAAGTATTCAGACTGGCTAAAAGTATAGTGGTTCATTGATAGATTGCACTACAATAAAATATTGCATCTATTATTATTATTATTATTATTATTAGAACCAGGTCTTACCACCCATTCGGGTTGTACACACTTATGCTAATGTGTAATGGTAGGGTGATTGTGAGATGAAATGGAGGACCAACAGTTTAACGTGGGATCTGAACCAAGGTGGAGGCCTGGCATTTCCTCACATTCACAAGTTGTGATTAATAAACATCTTGTCAGAGGTGAAGGAAGGGTTTGGCAATCAAATAAATCTGTGCCAAGATCGAGAATTGAACCCCGGACCCCCAGCACAGAGGTCCGACACCTCACCCCTAGACCGCCAGGTCACCTATATTGCAACTAAACATTGATTCAAGCTTGTGCCAGGTAAAGGGCTAAGTGCATCTAGGTAGTAAGAAAGGTTTTTAGAGAAAAAAAAATCCCACTATATTCTTTATAAATAAATAAAACGCAGTCTGTCTCTACTGAAGGTGGGGACTGACTGTTATAGGATGTTTACATCCTCTGCAGGTGGCTGGTCATATGAATATCAAATATTCAAATTGTTGTGGGATCTATGAAAAGTGGTTTGGATAATTTTGAAGTTTCTTTTGAGTGAGGAAGAAAGGTTTTTTTTATGAAGTTTGTGGAGGTAATTGAAGTTTTATCCTTCAAAATGTTAAAAAAAATATTAGGATTATTGTGGGTGTCTTGAAGTTGAAGTGGAGGATATTTCAACTTCGATTTCGACAATTTAAAGCTTTGTGCACTCCTAGAGAATAAATATTAATTAACCCACATGATAAAACATATTAAAATAGAATTGCATATATATAACATACTTTTATTAGAGCTAATCAATAAACCTAAATTTGTAGACTTGTATTTTTTTTTACTTAGTACCTAGCATTTATAAACTTATATTTCATTCTTTATTAATACAATATGCAGTTTTATATATATCTTCATATGCTTATTCTTTTTTTAGGAGCTATAGTTTTAAATGAACATGCCATAATTTTGCCTCCATTTTAACAGATATTTCACTTTCCCGGGTGAATTCTATAGAAATGTATATTTAAATTCAATGTAGTTTAACTTGTAGCATACACTTGATGATGGATTTTATGTATCTTATAGAAGAGAAAAAATTAATATTAATTGAACATATTTTTATTTGCTGCTAATTTTTAACCCCGTCTTTTTTTTTTTTAAAGATAAATTCAGTCTTCAATAATTTTTTTTTAACTTATAAATGACTTTACTTACCCTGAAAGTAATACCATTTACTCAAGCTGCTAAATTATATTTAATTTTGTTTCTCTTGCCCGGTAGTAAGACATATTAAAACGAACAAACTTGTACAAGCATTAAATGCTTTAAAGAAATGTTTGTTTATTCCTAGGATTACATAAAGCCAAAATTCTCAATTTTGGTTTGAATCCCAATATTTACCTACCAACTCGAATTGAATTGAATATTGGGTTTAAATTTTAATTGAGTTCAACAAAAAAAAGCAGGTCATTAAGCCATGTCCAAATAGTGACAAGATTTTAAATATATCTACAAGTTTATATTGTCAAGCCGACGGTCAGAGTTCCTGGCTACTGATCTAGAGGTCTCGGGTTCGATCCCCAGCAATTGCAGATTTATCTGTGAAGCAGGGAGTCTGGCAACAGGGTCAACTTTGCCTCGTGAGGACACACCAGGTGCTACTTGAATGGAAAAGTGGTTGCTCAGGTCTAGGAAACTGAGATTAACAGCCGGAAGGTTGGTTGTGCTGACCATGTGACACCCTGGGATCTATTTGAAGTTGTGTTTTCAAAGTTTTTCACATTTCTCTATTTCAATACATCGTATCTACTAGCCATGCAGGCTATTCAAATATTTATACTTATAGGGTAGGAATAAGAAAGAAAGTTTCATAGGAAATACAAATCAATTTCTTTGGGGGGGGGGAAGCGAGAAAAGTGAAATACAAATTAGTAATAAAAAAAAACACCCATAGTATATTTTGTTCATCCTGAAAAGTTACATCCAGGGGGGTAGTAAATTTAGCAGTGCCGGAATACAAGGCTGTAGCCACCCCAAAGATGAAGGGGGAATTTGGGGGGCTGCAGGTGAAAAAAAATTATTACAAACACAAATGCTTCTAGAAGCTATTCGGAGCATTTTTTTAAAATAGTTACTAAGGCAGAAACTTACTTAGAGCACTTACCGTAAGATTCCAAAAATTTGTATAGAGCACGGTAAATTTCAATACAATTTATTGATTCATAATATGAAAAAAAGTTTTAGCATAATATTGATGTAAAATCAATCAGTTAACTAAAAATTGCGTAGTATAAGACTTTACTATTTTATATATATATATAATTATTATATATATATATATATATAATTATTATATATATATGTATATAATTATTTTATATATATATAATTATTATATATCCATGAAAATCGGTGCTGAAACGGCGTTCCAGCTCCACTACACCCCTGGTTACATCCATCTGGGATTCAAACCTTGATCTACACATTGTCAGCAAACTAAACAAGGCTGACTGTGATGCAGGTAAACAAACAACAACCAAATATTGGCTTGTCACGACTAAAATTCTAAAGAGAAAAGTCTACATCTGATTTTAAACATGGAGCCCTTTGGTCCATTAATTTGTCAGTGTTGAAAGAGGCTTCATTGCAAATACAGTAGATTATCAATAATCTGGCATTTCGTCTAATCCGACATATCCTCATGACATGCAATTTACATTGTTGTGCAGTATGCATATGCATATTATTTTCCCATCACCATCATTTCTTTGTTAGTGAGTCACACATTGCTGTGCTGTGCTTGCACCCATAATATTGTTTCTGCTCCCATTGCTGCTTTATCTGCCATTTTGCATACATTTACAGTACTATAAAAATAATTAAATCTAATTACAGATACCCCCTACAGTAATTTTAAATCCAATGTTTTGTTTATATAAATAAAAGGTCTGTAATTTATTGCATTACAGTACTGTATTTGTACTTTAGGATAATAAATTACTAACTGACCTTGTTTCATACCTATTCTGCACTTCTATTTACAATAATTTGGATTTGTTTTTTTTGCCCTTCTCCCTCCTCCACCTGTTTACATATTATTTGACCACCTGTTGGTTCTATTTAGGTCAAATTATTGAGACTTCATTGAAATACAAAAAATATATTTATGTATATATATTAAGACTACCTAAATCATCCGATTCTAACGGGTGGCAACTAAGGTAAAATAATTTAAAATAAATACAAATGATGGCACCATTGAGAACAGACAAGTCATGGCCATCAATACAAACTATCCAAGCACACAGTCCTTGTTGCCATAGCAACAAACTCTTGTTTACTCCATGCTATTTTCTGTACCTATGCTTTCAAAACAATCTACTGAGTTCTAGATAGCTATACATTGTTTTAAATACCTATTTATTTTAAAATAATACTTCACAAAGTCATACCATCTTTGTAAAGACACAGAGTTGTATAAAAATTTGGGAACACTAAACCTACTGTTGGAATATTTCATCGGTGAAAATGTCTTGGTATCATTGAGGTTATGTAGGTCTTAGTTTAGATGAGTGTGCATGAACACAACTCAACACTAGAGTGTGTGGTCTGAAGAAAACACACACATAAAAAAAACTTAATGTTGCCTCGACAGCCACTAAAAAGAAGCTCTTCAAGATCGAGTTCTATAAACTCATTGATAAACAATGAATTGGAGCAGCTGTTGCCTGCAGAGTTTCTCATCCAACGCATTGTGAAGAAGCCACTGTCACACTATGTTAGGCAAGCGTTAGTTATGAGTGGTCAGTCATATCAGTACAAGTACATAAATTACTATCAAAACTGAAATACACAGTGGTAGGATGTTGGTGTGCTAAATAATATTTTTATTTATATTATATCAACAAAAAAAACAACTCATTAGACAGAAAAACTTAGTGCGCCAAAAACAAAATAGAACTGAAACTAACGAAAACCCAAAAAACATTTGTGGAACGTTGTTAAGATAGTGATTTATCGTTCATTTACCAGTAAAATTACGAGTCAATTTTAGAAGTATACCAATATAGTGCATTCAAATAGACTTAAATTTAGAGGAATATGTATTTAACGTCACATTTAATAGTTTTAGTGGAAGCTAGCTGTCTTTGATAGCTTGTAATCTGTGCAAACACATAACTAAAATTACAAACTAATTAATAGAGGTAGACAGGTAATCATGAAATGAAATGAGAGTGGCAAACTTACGCACAGTTGTCGATAAGCTTTGCTCTGCATAAAACTTTGGGAGCTGACACTGAATTTTAGTTTGTTACAACTTACAGAAACACTTGCACAAATTACTTTAAGGTTAACAACGTCTTCAAATTAATATTTTTTTAAATCAAACGTATGCAATTTATTTGTGATAAAATATTTTTTGCCTTAGAGCTTAAGAGGTCAGGCTATACCTACTTTGAACAGTTTTTTTTAACGTATCAGATAGCAAGTAGGCTAATTGTGTTTTTTTTAACTAGAATATTATTTATTATAGACCTCCTGGAGCAATTCCATTTCACATTCCTCATCGAAAACTGCTCAAGAAATATGAATTGAAGAAGGAGGAGGAGGTTAAACCACTGGTATTGTAACACCATTCATTTTAGCAACTTAATTTCTTTTCCCCACCATGTCTAATTACTCGTTTTGGGCTATATCTACAGTAACTATGCAAATGGGATAGGGAGGAGAGTGTGAAACTATAACACAAAAGTGACACGTTGTAGCATTCTCCCACTGATGCGTGTAACCATCTACTGTGTATATACCTAGATACAGATCTATTTCCACATGAAGGAACTTTTTGTCATCAACACTGATTACATTTTATTATACCATTTTTGTTATTTTATAAGCATTGATAATATCTATTAAAAGTGGAAGCTGCATATAACATGACTTGTCACATGAATACGTGAAAGTAGATCCAATAACTTTTTCTAGCGGTCAGATAAGGAAGGCCCTTCCTATGAAAATAGGTCTGGTACTAGGGCCACTCTTATTGACTGTCCTAGGTGAGTTTTTCCAACGTCCAGGACACAAGGAGAGGTGTGCGCTACCTGAAGCCCTTGGACCTCCCAGAGAAAAGGGCGCGGATCCCACAGGAACTCGAACTCAAGGAGGATGTCTCCAGCTCAGGGCCTATGAAGAGAGGTGATCCTTTATATCCCCCTCAGGAGCATTTTTTAAATTTCTAAAGATATTGTTATAGTGATGAAATACCATTTTTGCTCTTGTGTGTATATGTATATAAGTTAAATCTTTGTTGAGAAAAGTTTCCGAAATTTATCTTGGTATTTATAGGGTAAAACAAAGATTTTAATATGAGAAAAGATTTGTTGGACTTGTCTTTAATTTTTATTTTTTTATCATCTTGTCTTACTACCTGTTTGGGTTGTACACATATATGATAATCTACTCTAATGGAGTAAAGGTGAAGGAAGTATTTTAGAGGCAGAAACCATTTAGAGAAAACCGCCCTCAATAGACCCAAATAGGATTCGAACCCCGATCTTCCCGTCATCAACAGGCCAGTCTAACATGAGAGTGACACCCTAGACCATTTAACCGTTGAAGTGGGTTTTAGTCTTAAATCAGTGATAGCCAGTACTGATGCTAGAACAGATGCAATTTGCTATTTATTTATAGTGTTTCACTACCTCTTTGTGTTGTACGAAACACCAACTATTCTAATGCTAATGTTTTAAAGACTAGGCAGTTATAATTTATATGAAACAAACCCACATGTGTATAGAGCGAGAGTGGTAAACCGTTTAGGAAAAAAATAAAATAGCTTCAGTACACATGAAAGGTGTCTCCTCTAATTTGACAATCTATCCTATTGGGAGGGTAAAGTCTCGCAACATTTGATCACCAAAGCAGATTGAAATTATGTAATACCAACCATCTTTCCCCCTCTCTTCCCAACCCCCTCACAGCATCATTGGAGAAAGCGTCCAAGACGAGCGTGCGATTCTTGCCTAACGTCCCCATGGGCGAGAAGGAATCTAAGACAAGTGTGCATTTCTTGTCGAATTTTTCCATGGGCAAGAAAGTGTCCAAGACAAGCGTGGAGCTCTCACCAAATGTCCTCATGGACGAGAAGGAGTCCAAGCCGGCACGGCGCAAGGCTCTACACGACGTGGTTGATCAGAAGGAGGTGATCCACCGCATGAGGACAGAGAGAGGTATCGGCTTCCTCTACATGGTCTACTCGGTCCCGCGGTATTCTGAGCTCTATACGCCCTACACGCTCTCGTAAGTGGATGTGGGGTCTGCTTCCTAATTACTGTCGTTGGGGAATAAAGCTTTAGGTCAGGTCTCACCAGTATATTCCGCCCTTAGACACATGGTTTCAAAATACCTGATTAACTGATCCTAACAAGTCCGACACTATAGCTTAGTCTGTAATAACGTGTCTGCCTATTTAGCTAAGGGCCCCGGTTTCGATTCCTGTTATGGTCGAAAACTTATCATTGGTAAGAGGTGGGTTAAAAGCTGGGGGGCTGGGTGTTGTGACTGTTCTAGATCTAAGCTAGCTAATAAGTCTTGTGCTGATATAATCAATCAATTCAGAAAGTGCACATTAAATACCTCAAATAAAAAAACTTATACTAAGAATCCACTTAAGTCGACAACTGGTAATTCTTGCGGTAATTTTCACTTGAGATTGCATAAAAAACTACTCTGTCATTAAAATCCAATATTTGTGTCTTCTAAACTTACAAGTAAAAAGACAGAACATATGATAAATAGCATGTGTTATAAAAAGACAGATCTTATTGTTGTACATGTTACAGGGTAGTCCCCTACGAAAAGATTGACAAGAGCAACTTCTTGACCATCAGTGCTCACGGAGTGACTCAATACTACCCTGGGGATATGATATTCACTCCTCTGGATGTGTGGGAGGAAGAATATGACAAGTATTGCAAACTGATCAAGGTGATATCACGCTCACATTTGTCAGAAACTTTTGACTCTCTTGTGCTCCTAACACATGATCATAATAGCCACACACACACAGGGAAAACCTGGAAAGTTCAGGGAATTTTTTTAATGTCAGGAAAGAACAGTAAAATATCGAGGAGTTTAATCAAAAATAAAGAAAAGATGGGAAATTTAAATACTTGACTAATTCCGCACCTAAACATTTAAACAGAAAAATGAGAGATTTTGTTTCTCAATGCTAACAAAATGCATTGCCTAGATATAACCTGTTTTAAAACAAGATGACTCTACAGTGTTTGTTTTATAACATACTTACACAGAGACACAAATAATACTTGGAAAAATAAATTAAAATAATATTGATATTTAGTAAATCTGTGATCTAATGGCCTAGTGGTCAGAGGTTCTGGGCTCGATTACCGGCACTTCCAGATTTTTCTGTGAAAAGTGGGCCTGGTATGGGGTCAACTCAGCCTCATAAGGACAATAGAGGAGATACTTGAATAAAGAAGTAATGGCTCTGGTTTAGAAACCTGAGATAATGGCCAAAGGGCTCGTTGTGCTTCACATGACACTCTCTATCCGAAAATGTTGTCCCTATCCTCGACAACATGCGGTTGCCATTTGGTCAGTATCGCTTGCTTGCTTGCTAACACCATGGAGTTTTTTTTGTATTGTTTTCCATTCACCAAGAAAAACTGTAAAAAGGTTCACTCAGGAAAACTTTTTTAAATGTTGTTTGTAAACCTGGAAAAGTCAGGGAAATTTATGATAAAAGCTTTGTAGTCACCAAGATGATAATTTTTTTTCATGTATAGTGTTTTTATACTCACCCCCCTCTCCCTCCACTCCAGAGGCATCACTCTCACAATAGACTGGACTGCTGATGACGGGAAGATCGAGGTTCGAGTCCCGGCTGGGTGTACTGAGAGTGGTATTTTACTAATTGTTTTCCGCTCTCTATTTGCGCAAACGTGGGTACACTTTTATAAATTCAACCTTCTTCATCCCTAACATATTAATGGAATTGATACATATGACTCGCCTCAATAGCGTAGTTGGCTAATGCATTTGTTTCGTGTAGAGCCAGACTGCCGAGGACGGGGAGATCGAGTTTCGAATCTCGGTAGGGTGAATTGGGGTGGTTTTTCCTAAATGGTTTTCCCCTCTCCCTCCACGCAAATGCAGGTTCACCTTCTCTAAATTCAACCCTCCCAATTCCTAATCTATTAGCGTAATTAGTACGTAAGCATATAACCTGAACAGATAGTAAGACACGATGCTAAATAAATAAATAAATAAAAATAAAATGATATATATGTGTACATCCCAAACGGAGTAGTGAGGCGCAGTGCAAAAAAATTCGTGTTCGGCCTTGCACTTTGCATATTTATTATTAATCCCAATATGGTGGGGATGAGAAAGGTTGAATTTAGAGTAAGTGTATTTGTATTTGCGTGGAAGGAGGGACATAAAGTCTGTTGGTCATCTTCTTACTTAACTCACACGCTGATTGTAGCCATATTAAGTATTCAATTTAGTGTTTTTTTACGAGAACATAAATAGAAATATATTATTTTTAGAACGAACATCAAGGGTGTTGAAATGTGGAATGGTGAGGACTGAGGACCTCCCGAAATCTGATGGGTCCCATTGAGGGTTCATATATAAACATAGAAAGTTTTATGGGTCAAAGGTGTAGTAGAAATTTAAAGCGAACCCCACTCCGAGAAAAATTATCTTTCAACACTTTGAACTATTATTCAACGCTTTGTATTATATTAAGACTATAATCTCCTTTATTTGTGTCTCCCATGATCAAGTCTTCTCAAATGTGAAAAGATAAAATAAATAATTATAATATCAAAACCGTTTCTGCTACATGCCCTCACAGCTGACTCCCGCTGTAACTTAAGTGGGTTTTATATGACACACTTTTTGGGGTATATTAATTGTGTATCATTGACTTATTTAGTTTTGATTTCATTAGTACTCATGCTTAATTGTGAATCGTTTGTGCATTTTAATTTTCTTTAATGTTATGTTTTTATTTGCCGTCCAGAGAGAAAGAGGAGTAAGGGAGAAAATGGAGTATGGTAAACGCTAAATTCAAACACTCTTATTACATATCCTGTTCATTAATATTTTCAGATCAAGTCATTTGTGGTGTTCCGCATGTGGAAAGGCTTCTACGTGTGGCGGAGGAACGTCAACTGGAAGAAGTATGTGCTGGCGCGTGACGCGGTCACCAACACCCTCTTCCTCCTGAACCCCACGCTCCGCAAGGCTCTGTTGGACATACAGGCCATGTGCTACAAGCTAAGTGACGCTACCTTCAGTGACATGAGCAGGAGAGAGAACCTCGCCCTATTCGAGTTCATAGAGATACAGGTGTGTTTATCAGCTTAAGGAGATGCAGGTGTATTTGTACACTACAGTAGATACAGGTGTATTCATCGGCTACAGGAGATACATGTGTATTCATTGGCTACAGGAGATACAGGTGTATTCATCGGTTACAAAAGATGCATGTGTATTCATTGGCTACAGGAGATACATGTGTATTCATTGGCTACAGGAGGTACAGATGTATTCATCAGATACAGGAGATACATGTGTATTCATTGGCTACAGGAGATACAGGTGTATTCATTGGCTAGAGGAGATACAGGTGTATTCATTAGCTACAGGAGATACAGGTGTATTCATTGGCTACAGGAAATACAGGTGTATTCATTGGCTACAGGAGATTCATATGTATTCATCGGCTACATTGGATACAGATGCGTTTGTCAGCTCTAGGAAATACGACTTGGTAATGTTCAAAGACACCCAGACAGGAATTTGGACCCCAATCACCTGGCCATACGTGCCATGGTTATCCAGGATATTGTCCATGTCAGTGTGTTATTCATTTTAAATTAAAACCCTCTTCAGTAGTTTACTGGTCTAAGGCATTACTTTCTCAATGCACTGGACTGCCGATGACGGGTATAACTGAGTTTTGAATCTCGATCGAGTGTACTGATGGCGGTTTTCCATTCTCTCTCTCTGTGCATGTACACTTCCTGTAAATTCAACCTTCCAAGTACATATGCATGAAATCCAGACGGATATTAAGACGTAGTACTAAATAAAAACTACATAATCCTCAAGCATACCACTGGAACTAAGTAATTGTTTACCCACTCACCATTTTCCCTAGCGGGATGAGTGTTTACCAAAACACTAATAGACAAGATTAAATTTGTGTATCCACATCGGTGGTCATATGGTCTAATGCCTCACTCTTTTGTTGGACTATATTGCCAGTGACACGGAGCATGGGGTTTGAATCCCGGTCAAGTGTACAGGAGGTGTTTATTTTTATAAATGGTTTTCCACTCTTCCCTTGCTATAATGTGGGCGCATTACCTCTAAAATTTTACCCTATTACATTAGAAAAAATTAATAAAAGTGTATAACCTAAACAGGTATTAAGAATGTGTGGAAAAAAATTAAATTAAAAAATAAATTATAAAGTTAATTAAATAGTTGACTGCAAATCGGTAGAAATCAATTTAATATAAGGGGGGGTAGTTTGATTATAGAAATGAGCCATTTGAAACTTTATGGATATTCAAAATTTTAGGATTTGAAAGAATTTCAGAATCGAGATTTTTTTCATAAAAAATAATGTAACGGTATCTATTTTCTAATTTTGAATTTGATATACAATCTTTAGACCCTTTATGATGCTTATTTGTGGTTTAGTCTATCATAATTATAGCACAAATGTAACATCCAGACTCCAGACCATTAATTTAACATTTAACTGAATGTGAATTCATCTAATAACAAAAAAAATTAACATTTAGCTAAAATTTATGTTTTCTACAGCAACTTAGGAATTGCTTTTTTATTAATGTAAACAAAATCATTAGTGAAGAGGAAAAGATCATCTGAATATTGCTTGTCATGTTTCACAAGATTCGAACTCGGGACTCATAGGTAAAATGAAGATTCAGATTCTAGATTCAACCAAGCTCTATTTGAACTATATTAAATAATTATTTTTTCATGCAGTGCCTTTTATTACTGACTTTCTAGTCTGACTGCAAGCTCACACAAATGTGATAATGATAAGACAGGAAGATTTGAGAGAAAATGTACTTTCATTTTAATGGAAGGAGAGAGGGAAACCATACAGAAAAAATATCCTAACACAATGGGCTGAGGTTCGAACCTTGACTTCTTTGTGACTGACATACCAAATAAGACTGATGCCTTTGTCCCCATGCCGACTGATGGGGGTACTTATTTCAGTATTGTATACTTATACTTGTTGTTATTGTTATGTAGATGACGAAGATGGAGGAGGTTAAAGAAAGGCTCAAGTTTTTCCATGACCTCGTGAAGGACATCGTGAACAACGCGTGCCACGAGGCGTTGCTTTCGAAGGGGTTCACGACTGATGACAGCAACATCCACACCATGCCCTCCTTAAGGAAGACGAGGGATGGAAAGATGAGGATGTCCTACACGGAGCAAGCCAACAAGAGGAGATATTGCATCCGGCTCACCAGGTCGGGTCGGCCGGGAGAAATTATTAGTGACAGTCATTTACAGTAACTCATTTAGATACTTGGATTATTTTTTTTAGCATCGCGTCTTATTATCTGTTTTGGTTACACACCTATGTATCATTAATGTAATTAGTACATAAGCGTATAGCCTGAATGGGTAGTAAGACGCAATGATAAATTAAATATAATGTATCATGTTTGTTTCTATTAAAATTTTCTAATTAATCGTATTCTCTAAACTATTATATCTAAATATGACATATTTCAACATGTTTTAGAAAAGCTACTAAACTGTATTTTAACACTAACTAATGATGAAATCGCATATATAACATAAGCACATATACATTCAGATATGTCAGAATAAAATAGTATAGTCTGCTTTGTTTTTTTCTCTAAGATTTTCTCTAAAAAATTATTAAACCTAGTTGGTGGATATTTGGGTTAATTTTTGTTTGAATGTCTGTCTATTATTCAGCTTCATCCATTTGGTGGACTTCATCATGTTAAACATGCTTCACATATTAATGCGAAACTCGTTGATAGAATTCACTAGTGTGTTGGAGTCGCATTTCCGCTGTCTTCCCGGGGACTCCACTCTCACGACCATAGAGATCAACATCACCCTTGAGGAGCCCAGACCTGACAACGCTCCTCAGGTAACACCTCCCAGGGCCAAGACCACTAGGGTGTCTCGGGGTCTAAATCACAAAACAGCGGGACCTAATAGGAGTAGATTGAGATCAGCTATTTGGAAGTCCAAGGTGCTGAGAAAATGTGTGAACTTTTTTTAAAGCACCCAGTCTTACTACCCAATCAGGCTACATGCTTACATACTAATTACGCTAATGCTTTAAGGATGAATAAAGTTGAATTTAGAGGAAGTGTACCTCCATTTGCATATAGGGAAAGTGAAAAATAGTTAGGAAATGCCACCTTCACTACACTCAATCAGGATTTGAACCTTTATCTCTCCATCATCGGCAATCCTGGTCTACTACGAGAGTGACGCCTTTAGACTATGTGGTTACCGTAGTGGGTATGTGGACTTATTAGTTTCATATAACCGCACAAATATGGCAAGGCCACAGACATATAATATACACAGACACTCATCCTCCAGGTTAAAATGGTTGTGCTCCTTTTGGCAGCTTGAGTCCTTCACCACTAGGATCGCTGCGGCTAGTCCTATCATCACCCAGCAGTGACACTGGTGAAGCTCAGTGTTGAAGGAATCAAGCTGGCAAAAGGAGCGCAGCAAAACCCCATAAAGTTGAGATTCTCTTTCTATTATTTGTCTGTGGCCAAGGACCAATTCCAACTGGATACATACTATTGAGTCTCTAAAAGTTTTAAATATTTAGGTAAAAATATACATACATCTCTTTTTAGTAAATAAGATTTTTAAAAAAAATTCAAGCCAAGGGTTATTAGTACTCTCAAACTGCAACCAGTTGTGTTAGGGCTTGGGACGTTTTTAATGATTTTTTTCAATGCGCCTCTCTGGAGTGATCTTGCCTTATTGCATTGTTCCAGCTCCCCTTGTTCCTGGTGGATGTGCTGATCCGTGGGGACGCCCTCTGCTTGGACCCGTGTCAGGAGGTGTTCATGAATGCCATCGTTCAGCTGATGGACCTGTGGGAAGAGACGGTGATGAATGTCACCACTTTCCTCCCGGACCCTTTCTTCAACCCTTTCTGCGAGTGCGTATCCCTCATGTTAGATCTAGTCGCTCAGGGGGGAACACTAGCGCTAGATAATTGCACTAACTATTATCATCAACTTTCCATTCTTAAAAATGTTTTTTTAATGTCTTATGTTAGGCAGAGAACTCTCAACAAAAGCAACATGAGTTAAGTAAAATATTTTTGCAGTTTTAGCCAAAAATATATATATATCCTCACTAGATACTGTATAAGTTAGGTTTTAATTTTCCACACATAATAATCTCAACAGTTCTGGAATATCTGTAATTGGCATTTCAAAATTTTAGCAGGACTTTATATCTTCATTTAAAAAGTTTTTGTTAAATGCCATAGTGCTCATAACAGATATTAAAGAACTGTTGAGTTTATTATGTATAGAAAATTACACTAAATCTATCTACTGAGGCAAGTTTTTTTTATAAAAAAACTTTAAAAATGTGTATCTGAACTCTCATTTCTACCTTAAATGGTTTGTAAAAATGTGTACTTATTCACTTCTTTTTTTTTAAATTTTCTTTTCTAGATTTGATGAATTTGAATAGATTAACCTAAATTTGAACATGCCATTTTTCAATTGTGTCCAATCCAAGTGTTCCCAAATAAAATTATCTGGCAAGTCGAGATCTTTTAACCTCTTTACCTTCTCTCGGCCCTTCGAATAAAGATGTATTATGTTTGTCATACAAATTGAACTCGAGATTTTTATAAATGTCAATGTTTCATGACCCCCTGAAATATAAAAAGTTGTTTGTATGCCTATTTTCTGTGTGTTTGTCTGTGTTTTTATGTGTCTGTCTGTATCTCGGCTAGAGCTGAAACCATTTTATTGATTGGTCTAAAACTTGGTATCTAGGATTTTTATAAGGTTCCCACGAGGAGTTTTTGTAATTACATACATAACGTTAAAATTAAGGGTAGTTTACGGAATGGAATAAAGAATAAAATGTTTTTTTTCAAAATCTGCTCTCTAATGATTTTAATTAAATTTGGTATCCACTATCCAGGCACCGTTTAACATTAAAAACAAAATAGCAACTCTCATTTTCCCATGAAAATGACTTTGAGGGTACTTTACATAAGCTGAAATTTTCAATTTTGATCATATACTCGCAAATATTAATAAATGAAGTGCTAAATAACTTAATACTGTAAATTGACCCTGTAATACTATTAAAAAAACAAACATTTATTTGAAATATACTTTTATAAAACCAATAGATTTCAAACTATTGGCAAATATATTTTTAAAATTGTGGTCTCGGGAATCATGAGTTAATAGTTATTCCCTTCAAATGTTTTAACAGAGGTGTTGCTTTTTTTCTCAATATGTTTCTGTAACATTGTATATTATTTCATTTATGTTCATTGATGGAATGTTTCAGAAACACAGTATATTAATTTGTTTTGCATTTATTATGAGTTTTAAGTAAATATCTCCGTTTTTAGATAAGAAAGAGAGAGTGTGTCTGTGTAGTATACCATACCATGTTTTTTGTTATAATTTGTGCATACAACTCATTTGACATGTTCCTGATTTGTAAAAAATAACCCCCCCAAAGTTGTCCACCCAAAGCATGATGAAACTTAACTCCTGAGTATTGTGTTGTCGGGTAAAGGCCTCTGATCAACGAGAAGGTGGAGGAACGTTTGTGTGGTCTGGGGCCTGACATCCTCTCAGTACTCAAGGAGGATATCACCCTCATTGACCTCCAAGCTAAGGTTGGTCACCTGCTGACGGCCAACTTTGCGTTTGCTATGAAGTACATCGAGAGGTTCGAGTTCATCCGTGACTTCTACAATGAGAACGAGGCAAGGGTTCACGATGACATCAAGAATGAGCTCGGTAGTGATGCTGCTATATTTCTTATTTTAGACCAGTGTTTATGGAAATTGATAAACCTAAAGAAAAAGGGAAAATAAACTCTTAAGAGTAAATTTTATTAGTCTATTTTCCCTTTTTCCTTGGTTTTATCATTTTACATTATTATAAAATTATTTAACCATTGGACCACTTCATTTTCAAACAGACCAGTGTTTATAAAATTTTCCCCACTAACGAGACCACTTGATAAGCTTTCAATGCGTATGTGGACCACCCAATTAAATTAATGTATTTGTGTATCAAGCATTAAAAGACATAATGGATTCTCGTCTAATGGACTGAGATTACCGTGGTCCACCTCCACAAGGGGTACTATCATATCTACTGTTATTTACTGGTAACCACCTAATACTGAATTAATGGCGGAACACCTGGCGCCCACAGTGTCAAACAGCTGCCCTGTCGCGAGGCTCCCTTAACCCCCACCACAGCTGTACCCCCTGGTTGTTAGATCCACCAAACCCTGTCTGTCGATGATCCAGACCTTAATGTGGGAGCCCCCTCTCCTTCGCCCCACCACATTCTATCTTCAGGGCCAGAAGGAGTTGACCCTTCCACACATAACGACCAGCGCTACAGAGGAAGTAAAAAACTCAGCCTTAGGGGCTGCCAAGGTTTTCCAAAGTTTTGCCCTAAAGTTTCCCAGTGGGGAACGCGTGAAGGTGTTCTGATTAGTTACCCCAGGCCTAAGCCAGGTATGCACTACCGACTGCTTTGTATGTTACGGTTGGGAGCCTTCACCTTCCCCTTTCCTCACATAGATAACCTCACGGGGGTTCAGCCGCTTTCCTGGCTGATCATGCGTAACAGACTTTGCCCAGGGGCCTCCACCATGGAAGCACCCAAGCAGTAAAAGACAGTGTTTTTTTAGACGGTTTCTCATGCCCATCTATTACATAATACTACTTGTCTTACTGGACTTTGCCTGTCAATCTTGTACTCTTTAGCCCTTTCAAATACAGTTTATTTTTTCCTTGTGGCCCAGTCCAGTGGTGTCAAACACACAGCCCCGTGGGCCGGATATGGCCCATGGGAGCGTTTAAACCGGCCCTGTCAGAGTTTTAATCGAAGTATTTGGGTGATAAATATCCCACAATCAAAATGAGTTCAGCTCAAATACTATCAATGCTAGGAAGTACATACATTTGTGAACAGTTTTTCTCCTTTTTAAAATTGAATAAATCCAAGTTAAGAAGTCAGCTTACAGATGAACATTTACAAAGCACAATGAGGATTGTTTCAATTCAAAATATTTCTCCAGACTTTTATTATTTGGTAAGTAGGAAGCGAGGTCAGATTTCCAACAAACAGTAGATGTGATAAATTACCATCCGAATGTTTTGTTTTAAATGAAAAATATTTGAATTTTGAACTAAGAGTATTATTACTGTCTTTGTCATAACTTTTTTTTTTATCTAAGCAATTATTTTTTATATTTTAAATTGACAATTGTTTGTAGAAATCAGTTTGCTTTAAGAATGAAAACGGGTCAAGGGGAAAAAAAAGGTAAGCTTTTTAATTCTGTATAAACATTTAAAATGTATAGTATAATATATAAAATATAATAGAATAGAAATCCTACGTGCTGCCGGCAATGCCTCCTTAATGATATAATGCGACCCTCACACCTGTTTGAGTTTGACACACCTGGCCCATTTGATGGACCACCTGGAAGATTGCCGTGGATCACAGTTTGAGAATCACTGTTTTGGATTCTTAAAGTAGGCTGGAAGGTGACTCGTGTTACCAGTGCAGTTTTTATAGCAAAAATCCTTCTTGGAAAAATAAATAAAACATATTGCTTCAGTAGTGCATTAAGTAAAATTATCTACATGTATTATGTACACGTAATGAGTATAAAAAAGGATCCCAAGGAGGAAGATGGAGATGAAGTACAGTAAGTAGGAAAAAGACTGAAAGGGAGAGCAAGAAAGCGATGGGAGAAGTAGATAACAGGAAGTGTGCAAGTGAGAGGAGAAGAATTGAAGCAATTAAAGGTGCAGGAATCTCAAGAATATAGCTCAAATACAAGTATGAAGAACTTGACTTGATATAATAATTTTAAACAATTGGTAAATTGAATTATATAGACTTTTGTAACTGGGAGAACAACAAAATCATAATAAAGGAAAATGGTTATTTAAGACATGACAAACAAAACAGTATTCGTCAGTGGTACCAAGCCTTAAACAATTTGTACTTTTAATCATTTTCATTTTGACAAAAATGGTACATTTTTTAAAGATTTAAAGATTCAAGATTTGAAAGAAAATTTAATATTCGGATTCGAGAAATATGGGATTCAAATCATCCCTAGTAGAAAATCAAACCAAACGAATCTACAGAAACCATATTTTATTTATTTTAACGAAAAAGGTTTTTTTATCAATAAAACACTGCAAAAATCATACTTTAGCACATGTGCCCTTCCATAAAAATGCAAAGGAGTAAGTATTCGCCTTGCGAATCTTAACACTGCATTAGTACTTATAAAAGTAACTTTGCTCACTCCACATCTTAATATCTATCTGGTCTAGTCACACCTTTATTCATCTGGTCTATCCACATCTTTATCCATCGTCTATCCACATCTTTATTCATCTGGTCCATCCACATCTTGCTATCCATCTTGACTATTTGTATACTTACACTAGTGTAGTCAAGGTGAGGGAGTCGAATCTAGAGGAAATACCTATCACATTTGCTTGGAAATGGAGTGGGAAACCACTTAGGAAATGAATCCTTGTCAAGAATACTGAGGGTGGTTTTTCATAAATTGTTTCCCCACTCATGTTCCACACAAATATTGTTACATTTCCTCTAAAACTCTACTGTCTTCATTCTTACTCCATTAGCATAATTAATGAATTCATATTACCCAAACTGTTACTAAGATATAGTGAGAATATATATATATATATATATATATATATATAAACTTTTTTTTTAACCCCCGACAGATCTGGAAACATTCCGTATCCTCCTGGCGGCTTTCCATCGCCAGGTAAAGACACTGAACAAGATTGTGGCTGTCCAGCCATTAGGAATCCTCTATCTCAGGTGTGAAAGGTTCAAGGAGAGCACACTTCCTTCCCCTAAAGATCTTCTGGTCGTTATTGAAAATACACTGCCTCGGTGAGTGATCAATATGGTATCATAAAAGACACAAACATCAAATGCAAAATAATATCATGACAAATTTGAGCACATAGAGCTAATTTATATATATGCTGGACCTTATTATAGAACTTTCAATAATGTAAAGACATTCAGACTTTATAATAAACGGGCATGTTGCAACGCCTATGGTGACGGTGATGTTCTTTTTCTTATTTTTCATTTGTTTTTCTAATAAATGCATAATCTCAAAATGAAAAAATATATTTGTGTTTCAATGTGTTTGTTACTTTTTCTATTATCGTTTCCTATTTCCCCTTGAGGGGCTTGCTTCACTCAGTTATCCCTATTTAGTTTATTTTTCCTTATTTTTATCAATTCTCAAATACAGTAGAGCCCTGATTATCTGACTTAAACGGGACCGACAGGTGGTCATATAACTCGAATAGTAAGGAAACGAGGGGAGAATCTGTAATGAAACAAATCAGAATTAAATGGAAGTGCAGAATAAATATGAAATAAGGTTTATGGTTTGAATGAGAAGGGATAGCCAGCACACTTATCTTGGTGATACTTTAGTAGAAATTGTTTAGATAGAACACTAAAAAACACACAAACACTTTTTTAAGGCCAAGCTTTCACTGTCATAGACAGCTTCATCAGGTCAAGAGTAGACTGATGCTCTTGGTTGAACTGCAAAGTTGACTGTCCACAGCTGATTGAGTGAGCTGGCTGAGACAGTGAAAGCTTGTCCTTAAAAATATGTTTATGTGTTTTTTAATGTTCTATCTAAACAATTTCTACTTTCAATATCACCAAGGTAAGTGTGCTGGCTATTCCTCCTAATTTAAACCATGATTTAGCCTAGTGCTTTATTCGAAATAAGACTTAGTAATTACTCCATAGTATAAATTACACAATAAATTATAAAACTCTCATTTTATTCGTTTATACAGAACATAAGATTTTAAATTGATAAAATACAACTTTTATCATACACTGTGGTAAGCAAAATACAAAAGTCACTGTTTAAAAATTGGTGTTTGAAATTTGTTTCCAAGCTTTGCTTTTCTTTCTTGCGGCGAGGTCACGCCGATAGCAGGTTTCACCGTATTTCACTGCATAATCATCACACATTTTATGCCTAATTTTTGTGGGAAGAAATGGAGTGCGACCATTATGTGAAACTTTAAAATAAAATGGTATTGCTTGGTAATTATTTACTACTAAACTGTCTTTGGTACAAGCTTAGGTTGCACAGCATACTCGTGAATATACAGTTTAATTGAAAAGTACAAATCGACACTGCAGCTTTATTACCATGCAGTTCAGCAAACACAATCACTTTCAGCTTGAAAACCACATAATAGTTTTTATATCCACCCATAGTTGGAAAAAAAAAGTGTGTCGCACGTTAATATATTGCTTGCAGACAATCACTAGTTTAGCTTGCGCGGGAATATGTGGGTCTTACCATATTACCATATCATGTGACTTAAGCTTGTTAGCTTCACCTGCCCACCCACTCCCCTTGCTAAAAACCACGCAATTTGGTTTTCATAAATACACTTAGACAATGCTCATGCACTGAGAATTCTAAGCTCGCAGTGTGCAAGAAGACAACTGAACATCCAAGGTCAATAGTTATAGTTGTTAACTTGTGTGTGGAAATGAGGGGGAGGGAGGAAGGAGGAAGTAGCTTGCTTTTTTCTATCTTTTAAATTGACCTGATAAACAGGACTATGCCATGCGACAATAATGTGATGAAATTTTATGAACCAATTTATGGACAAAAAAACAAAAAAAACAGGGTGCGATGGCTATGCAGTGAAACATGGTATATATGTTGGATAGAATGGGTTGCCGGGTAATCGACATTCAGATAATTGGGACTCTACTATATTATGAAATCATTTAGCACTCGGGCCTCCTTGTTATTAAACATTATATCCAGACTTGGTATTTTTAAATCATTACTTAATGACAGTGTTAATTAACTCTATTATCAATCCTAAAAATGATTTGTCGTATGTATATTTCAGTATTGGTCGAGCCAAGATTGATGCGTTGGCCATGGAAGCACAGGACATGCAAACTTTTCTCGAAATTGAACCAAGGACTACAGAGAATTATGTGGAGTATCTCATGTTTCTGGAGAACGCAACCATAAAGGTTTCATTTGATTGATCTAACTGGCATACATTCTTTTAGTAGTGAACCACAAGCACCAGGTGCTCAAAATGGGCCCAATAGAAGGGGGCAAAGCCCTTTCCCCTGCCCTCTCCCAACCGGCTGTCTGTACACTACTTATGTTTGTACATCTTTTTTAAACGTCTCTTATATCACCTTCACAAAACAAAACAAAACAAAACAAAACAAATGCGTACCAATTAATACATTTGAACAAGGAAAATAAAAGCACACGATGAAACTAAAATTTGACTTGATTCTTTTCAGGTTATAAGCACATATTTATTATCTATGCTAACCTTTCAAACACCGAAGCAGGTGATTGTATAAAAATGTACATTAATAAATGTGTATGTGGTTGATTTCATTTCACTAAAGCTAATTGATTTGTGTCGCAGGTTGATCAGATGGAACTTGCTATGGACTACACCAAAGAACTGTACGATATCATAGAGGAGTTCAAGGTGCCTTGTGGGGCGGAGGACATCTCCAATTATACTGTAAGTCTCCTTAGTGTTATCAAAATTCTCTTTAATATTTAAACATTAACTTGTCTTTATGATTATTTATTTTAACGACCAGTAGACTTCTCAATTGAGTGGATTTACCATTTAACAATTTGAAATAAGAAAAAAAATCAACATTAGGGCTATTAATAATCTATAATATAATTTAAAAGTAACCCACCTCGGTGGTGTAGTTAGTTAACGCGCTAGTTATGTGTTGAGCTAGACTGCCGAGGACACGAAGATCTAGGTTTGAATCTCAGTCGAGTGAACTGGGGTTGGTTTTCCCTAAATGGTTTTCCACTCTCTCTCCACACAAATGTAGGTCCACGTCCTCTAAATTCAACCTTCCCATTTTCTAACACAATAAAATATTAGTAGTTAAGCGTATAACCCAAACGGGTAGTAAGACGTGGTTCTAAATAATAATTATATTTAAAAGTATGAAGAGGGTGAGCCAAATGAACTACAATGCTGCCAAGTCAATACATTCATACATTAAGTTAGGTGTTAAAGTAATGGTCTAAGGTTTGTTTGTTAAGTTTGCCCTATAGTTATGCTGGGAGCTGAGCAACCAATAAGTAGTATTAGAGCTCTAAAACAAATTCCAATCTAAATTTAAACAAAAGGAACATATTTTCATTTATATAAAATTTTGAATCTTCGTAACTCGAATATACTTAAGGTTTTAAGGGTTTAAGCATTTGAGGATTTGAGGTTTTGAGAATTCGAGTATTCTATCTCTAATAAAAAGTGAAAAGAGTTCTTTGAAGTAGAGTAGTTTGTTTATTAAATGCTGGAAATTATCTCTTCAGGGGTTCAGTGTGACCTTGTCCTCGTTACGAACCTACGTGGAGATGAAAGTATCGGACAAGCTGAAGATCATCAGTAAGTTCAATGACCAGATAAACAAGGACATCAGTTCGCTGATACAGGAGGTCGGGAGCATCAAGGATGAGGCAACGGTATGTTTACCCCTTTGCGGCTCAGTGTCCAAGGATGTATGATTTCCTAGCCTAGGACCCTTGGCTATATTCCCCCTTAGAGGTGTCTGAAATAATGTATCACTTGTGATTGAGTTTGTCACCTGAAAAATGTGTGGTATGGTCCAGTAGGAAGAGAAAGTTGCTGAATCTACATTCATGTATTCATATGTCAAGTATGTGATCTGCAGCTGTCACTTTTGGTAGATATTTTATTTTACCTATAAAATAACAATAATAATATAGTACAATATTATCGATGTTGACCAAAAAATAATTTTGTATTTTCTAAAAGGATCTCCCTAAGAAAAAAAATAAATTGAATTTGTTAAATAGCAGCTATTATTTCTGAGATCATAATTTGACTTTTATTCTTTAAATCTGTTTAGCAACCCTGGTTAATCGACATCGAGTCAAACTTAGAGGAAGCCAAGAAGATGCTGGACACGTACGTGACGCAGTTGGAGGACTGTCAGAAAAGGGCCGCAGAGTACAGGGCTCACCAAAGAGCATTCAAGGTCGGTGGCGACCATTTTATTTTTTCATACATATATAATCACACCATGCCCTTACGGGTAGGCAAGAAACTGTGCATAAAGCTAAAAAAAAAAACTTAATCCATTCTCACTAACTTTTTCCACACTCCCCTCTCCCTGCATACTTCCTTCACTTCAACAAAATCCATACACTGAGTCATGCGTGCTATTTCATTCTTAACACTCTTAATGTTTCTCTTTTTCACACATTCGTCGACAACATTTAACCATGTCTTACATTCCTTTTGATCCACACACTCTTCTATAATACATAAGCTTCGTCACTCTATCTACACTCATCCTCTCAACATGACCAAACCAACGTAAGATGCTTCTTTCACATTGACCTATTGGATTATCTTTCAAACCACACTCCTTCAGCATCCATTCATTACTAACTTTGTCGATACGAGTTTTTCCACATTTCTTAGATATCTCATTCATTCTGCTCTTGTGTTTCTCCTGACAAACCCACGCTTAACATCCGTACAATAATGTTGGTGTTAATACACTTGCATACAGCCAACTACTCTTCGAGATGCATTCATCTGTATGTCTATTTCACTATCTATCCTTCTATTTTTACAAAACACTCTGTCCAGATACACAAAATCATTCTCTTGTTCTAACAGTTTTTTTTCATCTTCAATTTAAACATTCAGAAGTTGTATTTATGGTCATATTTTCGGGCATTTAACATAGCCGAGGGTTATTAGGAGCTGTGACTTCGTTTTAGGAACTTATACTCACACTCTACCTTTACTGCTTTTTTGTCAATTGCATATTTATTATTTTATTTAAAATGCTCCAGGATTTGAACTAAAGCCTCTCAGATATAATTAGTCACTTTATAAAGCACACTATAATGATCCTAACACCAGCACTGATGGGAACATGAGTAAAGGCATCATTCTCATAGGTGTGCTCAGGTATTATTTTAAATAGTTTCTTACCCTTCCTCCAAGCAAATGTAAATTTACTTTACAACCATTAATGTTTTCAGCCTATGGCCTGGGACAGTGTTTTATTAAAGTCATAAATTATCCATTACCGACTTGCTAAGCAAGTCTTCAAATGCCATGCAATTAAACTTTAGACTAGGACAGGCACAACATTCAGTCCCCAGCCGTTAATTTACCAATGTGGAAGGTAAACTGACATTTCACCAATGATAAAATTTTCGACTATGCCGGAATTCAAACCTTGAACCCTTAACTCAGTAGGCACACAAGTTATCAACTGAGCCAAGATGTTGAGTAAGCAAATGTGAATGCACTTCCTAAATTATACTTTCTTCATCACCTCTTTTGTTTAAGTAAATGGGTATTCCGAACGAGGGTGAAGACGTTTATCCAATAATATAGAAATTACTCTGAGCGGTGGGTACAAAAATATTGACATAAGATGGAAATGTAAATTTTATAACCAGGTATTTGGCAGAAATCAAGGATTTGTATGTGTGTGTATGTATTTTTATGTGGTTTTTCAGGGATATGTTCACTGTATACTATGAAAGGGGAAACCCCAATTTCACTAATGATAATTTTTGGGGCAATCTGGGATATTAAACCCGGGACTCATAGCACAGTAGGCAGTTACACTACCGACTGAGATGAGGTGTTGGACTGAATACTAATATATATATAATTTTTTTTTTTAGTTTAGTCTTACTACCAGTTCAGGTTTTACGCTTATGTAAGGTTGTACACCTATGTAGTAAGGGGGGTCATGTTGGTATCCCACAACCTTTTTTGGATGTTTTTAAATTATTTACAAAGGAAATTTCTGTTCCTATATTATCAAATTATCTCCTATTTTTAATTTATTCTTATCTTTATTAGTATGATGTTTAGTAATTCCTCAGTTGATTAATTTTTTTCTTTTAATTTAGGATTACTATTGATTTTATGTTGTTTTAGAATAAGTGTCAATAAAATTATAATTGCAGGTTGGTCTTCTAATTCTAATGATTCATTATAAAGGGGTTTACATGCTGTCGCTCAAACTATTTTTTATGAGGAAAGGGATTAAGCTAGTGTGAGGCCTGTTGCACAGTCTTATAAAGGGGCCCCAAATTTATAAAAATGCATATAAATATTAAATATAATTAATTTACATCAACAGTAAAGTGATTCAATACTTTCATTTGTTATTTAGACAGTTAAACGTCAGTACAGTATATTATTCATAATAAATATTTTTGCATATTGAATAAATTAGTGAAAAAATTATTTTCCATTTTTACCAGACAAATTTTCACTTTACTTATTTATTTTTTAATTTTTTATTGAGGTTCCTCAAAAACGTGGGGCCCTGTTAAGCGCGGGGCCCATAGCATATGCTCCTTTTACTACTGTGTTAATCTGGCACTGACTAAGAGCAGGATATTAAGTTTTTATATGTATTTGTATAACCCCCACTTTGAGGAGTCCGACCATTCCAAAGGGGTCCAGAACCCTTTCTCCTCCACCAACACCAATAACTGCCTTTTTACGCCCATGTATAGAGCTCAAAACAATCCTGGCCATGGCAGGGGCTAGGAGGGCCTTTGACCTCAGTTGGGTTTTTTTAGCACCGTGTGTTTCTACCGATTCAGGTTGTATCTAAATGCATTATTTACGCTAATGTGCTAGGGATGAGGCAGGTTGAATTTATAGGAAATTTACCCTCATTTGCATGGAGGAAGAATGAAAAAAACTGTTAAGAAAAAACCATTTTCAATACACCCAACAGGGATTCAAATGCCGATCCCCCCATTATAGTCTATAGTCTAGTGTGAGAGTGACACCTTCACGCCTTTGCACCACTAAAGTAGGTACTGACTTCAGTTGGAGGTAACGAGGTTTGACATGCTGGACGAAGTGATGTCGGACGTTAAACTTCGCCAGCTCCTTTGGGAGAGCGTGGGCGAATGGGACAAGATAGTGGAGCAGTGGACAGCCGTCGAGTTCAGCACTCTGGTGCCCGAGGATATGGGCGCCATCACTGCCAAGCAGGTCAAGAACATCCACCAGTTCGAGAAGGGCCTGCCGCCCAACCTCATCGTACCGCGCTTCAAGGAGAACGTTGAGGCCATGAGAGACAAGGTTGGAACACCCGCGTTCACTGTTTATTGCCTAGTTATAGTTTTCTCATCAACAGGTGGGTTTGTTACCTCTCTAATTGATAATGATCGTAATCCT
Source organism: Timema bartmani (assembly GCA_902151455.1). Classification (NCBI taxonomy): domain Eukaryota; kingdom Metazoa; phylum Arthropoda; class Insecta; order Phasmatodea; family Timematidae; genus Timema; species Timema bartmani. The sequence continues at coordinate 59,939 of CABFWB010001092.1, read as the reverse complement.
GCATGAAGCTATGAAATTAAAATCTAGAGGTGCACAAAGTCCACTTTTTCAATTAGAAGTGAACTCGAATCGAATATATGAAATATTCTCAACACCAAATTGGAGTTTAAATATTTTTTTTAGTTGTTTTATGCTTGATAAAATATTATATTGTTGCTATTTATATAAATTTATGCACTTAAATTACTTAGAAAATGTTTTATAGCACAATTGCTTGTAATATTTTGTTTTTTCTGATAAATCATGTTATTATAACAACTTATTAGGCGGTATAGCCAACACATTTACCTTAGTGAAATAGAAGTAGAAATGTATTAAATAAAAACACTAATAAATAAATACAAAAACACATTTTTAAAGATTAACTATCACTGCCACAAACATCTTCTTCAAGTTTTCCAGCCAAGAACAAGAATTTATTCTCTAAACCTGAAGAAGTTGCCTGTGCCAGTGAAACTTTGTCTTTAAATCTTTAAATATATATACATTTTTTAGTGTTTTATCCAAACAATCTCTATTCCAGTATCCATCAGGTAGGTGAGCTGTCTATCCACCCCCACCCCACCCCGCCCCCCTTCCTCTTGCTACTTAATATTACACGCTGGCTGACCCTTGCCACCTCTGCAGTTGCCGGTCATCACCAACCTACGCAACCCAGCCTTGAAGCAGCGACACTGGATCAAGGTCGAGAACACTCTCAACCACAAGTTTATACCTGATGAGGTGATAACCTTGAAACTACTCGAGGATGTGGGTGTTTTCCTGTTCCCCGCAGAGCTCCAGGAGATCTCAGGACAGGCCAGCTCGGAGGCGGGGCTGGAGACTTTACTCAAGAAGGTCAGAGGGGGGAACCTGTGTGTGTTTTTATTAGGGATTATAGGGTGACCTGGTAGTCTAGGGGTAAGGTGTCAGACTTCTGTGCTGGGGGTCCGGGGTTCAATCCTCGGTCCCGGCACAGATTTATCTGATTGCCAAACCCTTCCTTCACCTCTGACAAGACGTGTATTAATCACAACTTGTGAATGTGAGGAATGCCAGGCCTCCACCGTGGTTCGGATTCCACGTTAAACTGTAGGTCCTCCATTTCATCCCATAATCACCCTACCATTACACATTAGCGTAAGTGCGTATAACCCGAACGGGTAGTAAGACGCGGTGCTAATAATAATAATAATATTAGGGATTATACCCTCAAACCCTTGAATCTATCGGATCCTTAAGGATATACAAGATTTGAGTAAACAAGAAAATATCAAATTTAGGATTCATTTTCAAATTTTGATCTTAATTTTTTTTTATAGAGCTCTAACCCAATTTATTAATGGTATACACCTAATATAGTTAATTGAAGTCCAATATCTTAGTTTAATTGGTAGCCTATCTGTATACTGAGCTAAGGGTCCCAGGTTCGATTCCTGGCTGAAAAATGTATAAATGGTGAAACATGGGTTTTCCCTTTCACAGTGATAAATTAACTGCCTGAGTGCTGAGTTTTGTGCCTGTTTTAGATTTAAGTTAGTTAATAAGTCGTGTGCTGATATTATCCGTTGATTCAGCAAGTGCACAATAAATACCTCAATAAAATATAAATTAAAAAAATAATATGTCAAAATTATCAACCAGACCACAGACCATTAATTTAACTAAACTAACTAAATATATGAATGTTATAATTCATGTATTATATCAAAAACTGTCAATATTTAGTTTATACTATTTTATACTATTCTATTTTATTTTCTCCTGTGTTCCTAGGTTTTTACTAGATTTGTATTGAAACTAAAATTTGATATTTGAGATTCTTAAGTAAAATGTAAGGTTCGAATTTGTAGAATAGTGGATTTGACCCAACTTTAATTTATGTTTACACTTTGTTTATCCTGAAAGGTATCTCTCTTACCATGGTGGATTACATTATTTTATAAGCTGCACCATAGTGAAGTAATGCAAGGTAAGCTTGCTACCCTACAGGGGAACAAAGTGTAGATATAAATACATGCCCACCCAAGAATCAGAGTAGAATGTAGTCTTGAGAATCAACACGCCAGGGTGACAACTTTATTTCATCTATCTTTAAGCCAAATTTGCCTCACAAAAATACCACAATACAATTAGAAGTCAAATTTAGTGTAATTTTATTTTACTATATCAACCCTTTTAGTGACACCTGTAATAGGTTCGTGTGCAAAGCCTGCCATGGCCATTTAATCATTTTTACAAGGTTGTACAAGGAATATCATCAAAGTGTTACTTATGAAGCGATTTTTCGGATTGGTCTTATCGTATTTATCTGTGTATCTTGTTCTATAACAGAGGGATTGTTCTCGTTCTAGTGAAAGCCAAAGGCAAAGCCAGAACTAGAATACATTTGGAAAGCCTATCAGATCACTGCATGGTATTAAAAGGGTTAAATACTAAATAACATGGCCAACATAAAGACACTGACAGTGATTTAGTTAAATAGAGACCATGGGAAGGGGTCACGGGATCAAGACCTTGCGGTGATTGTTTGTACAGGTAGAGGAGGCGTGGAAGACCCTGGAGTTTGTGGTGCTCCCCCACAGGGACATGAAGGATGTGTATATCTTGGGAGGGGTGGAGGAGATACAGCAGACGGTGGACGAGAGCAACATCAACATGAACACCATCGCCAGTTCCAGGCACGTGGGCCCCATCAAGCCCAGGGTGGACGAGTGGATAAAGCAGTTGGACCTCTTCAGCACCACTCTGGTGGGTTGTGCCCTCTCTAATCCCCTCCCCTCCTCTCATAATATCCCCACCTGCAAACCGGTGGTCGCATGAAATAAGGTGTTACTCATGTAACAGGTTATAAGGAGGTTGAGGTTTGAATCTCGGCCGTATGCCCTCTGTGGGCTATTTTATCATCCCCTTTCCACGCTAAAGGGGGTGTGTGTCCTTTTAAACTATCACCCTGTGTCTGTGTGCTAATCTGTCTGTTTGTCCTGCTGGCAGGACGTGTGGTTGAGCTGCCAACAGAGCTGGCTCTACCTGGAGTCCATTTTCTCAGCCCCTGACATTCAGCGTCAGCTTCCGACTGAGGCTAAGATGTTCCTCATAGTGGACAAGTCCTTCAAGGAGATCATGCGTAGGACAGCCAAGGTAATTGTTACCTGTGTGACCTTTTGGAAATATTCCTCGAGACAAGTGTTTATCAAACTTTCCCCAATAACAGACCACGTGATAAGTGTTTGATGTACACGGGGACCACCCACCTTGATATACTACCTACCTGCCACTTATGAAGCAGGAAATTTTCTTCTAAAAGTGTTTATCAAGTAGTATCTTTATATAACTTTGTTTCACACAAACATTTTACAGTTCTAGCTTATAGGAAGAGCCTTATCTGACAACTAGAAACAATACTAAATCTACCGTCAAGTCACATGATGTCCTTTTTTATATATATCAAAATTAATAAAATGGAGAGTTTTCTGTCATAAATGACCATTGGGCAATATCTACTATCCACAGAGGTCTGAAATTATTAGAAAATAGTAGCCCCTGTGGACAAACATGTGTTCTTCAAAGCCGGAATTTTAAAATTTAAAGCTACTGTCCACGTACAATCACTAAAATAAAAACATTTCTCCCAGGCAACACCAGATACTTTAATTAGTTTATTAATAAAATAACACTAATAATGTAGTAGTAATTGTATGAATGTCAGCTCTTCCCTCTGAAAATTGGACCACAAAGGTGAAACAAAGTATATAGTTTACTTAGCAGAGTTAACCTTTCAATATTGTACTCCTTTGATTTGTTTCGCTGAGAACAACTTGTATCTATGAAAAGTTTTGACTTCGAGAGGATGCTGATGAATTTATACGTTTTATGAGCCCTGTAACCAAAAACAAATCTGTCTGTCCTCTGGCTGTTGTTTTTATTTTGATTTAAGCCCTCAAAAAAGAATAGTTTAATGTCGATTGTCAGGTAATTTTTGAAAATAAATAAAACAATTTTGTTTGAAATGGATATCTGACAAGTCTTTACATGATTGTATAGTAAAAATAATTTGAGGTTTTGAGGACTATTGATTATTTAATTTCGAAAACTTAGTCTCAAACTATTATAGACTCTTTGAGAAAGCAAATACATTATTGTGTCATACCATTAATTTTCCTGTAGTCCCATATGTGGACCACTTGGTACACTTTCACGGACCACCAGGCTATTGTTGAACCAGAGCTGATCACCGATTCTGGAAAGAAGTTAAAATCAGACCTTGTATTGATGGTAACATGATTTGTGTTGTGGATGTCACCGTTATATACGAAGAAGGGACATCACTTGATGATGCGCGTGGAGAAAAGATTGAAAAGTATGAGGTTCTGGGTGGACTACTGAGAGAACTGTATCCAGACCACAGATATATGGGTGTGGTGCCATTAGTCTTTGACAGCAGGGGAGCCAGGACCAGGAGAGCATTGGGGTCCATTGGAATAGCAGACCAGAGTACACTTTTAACAATAGCGCTGAACATCTTGCAATCCTCTATAGAGAAATTTAATTATTTCATGGACGAGTGATAGAATTGGTACTGTCGCGGTGACAAGGCTCCCTAATTTTGTGATGTATTTAGAGTTTAGTAATGTAATTATTAACAGTTGAGAATCGTGGCTTAGAAAAATGGGAATAGGTTTGAATGTCTGGGATTATTCAAAATAGTTTAAGAGTAGAAGACAAAACTCAGTGGTTTTGAGACTTCGGGCAGAAAAAGTTTTGTTGCTTTACTATTCAGGGATCTGGTGTTTTTAATGTTTATTTTGTTTTTACTTTTTTTTTTTTGTTCCTGACTTCCTGTAAATAACAAATTCAATAGTTTCCTATTTTAGGAAGTAGCATTGTACATTTCACAATCCCTCCTGATAAGTTTCGAATGAATGAAATCTAGGTCGAGGGATTTGGCTGTAACGATTGATTTTCTTCAAGAAGCAGCCATTACCTCTTTGTCCAGTGGCAGAAATGTATAAAGTGTGAACTGTGTTCTTCTTTACATTGTAAAAAACATATTGTGTTTGTTCCCTTCTATGTGTTTTCTTCCTTCTTTCCTGTAACTTCTTCCATATGTTATAAAATGTACATCAAAAAGCTAAAAGAGGTTTTACTTAAAATGAAATAATAGTCTTATTTAGAAAGTGAAGGTATTTCCCAGCGTGTATGGCTCAAATATCCCTTCTTATCTTGCAGATGCCCTTAGCTATGCAGGCGTGCACTGCTCCTGGTGTTCTAGAGACGTTCAACAACAACCTTGACCTGCTGGACCAGATCATGAAGTGCCTGGAGGCCTACTTGGAGTCAAAGAGAGTCATTTTTCCAAGGTTCTACTTCCTGTCTAATGACGAGCTGTTGGAGATCCTCGCTCAGGTTAGACTCGCTCGAGCAGACAGATAATTCTGGGGGCTTAGTCGGGGAAAGAATAGGGGTTGCAAGCGTCACGGGGAAATTTATTCACTTGTATATGCCCAATCAAATATTAAGTAAAAAATACTTTTTTTTAGAAATATAATATCTAATTAGTCTTTATTGATCTAAGAAACTGAATTTATTTTTAATATTTATTTACTTATTAATCTAAATATATAATTAGTCTATAAATAATTTGAATCTCTAATTAGTACTTATTTATTGAAATATGCATCTCTAATAAAGTCTTCATTTATCTATTAATCTTAATATTTTAAAAATTGTATTCATATGTAAATCATAAGCTAAAATTAGTCTTTATTTACCTATACATCTGAATCTATAATTAGTGTTTTATCAAAATATGAATCTTTAATTAATGTTTATAATCGAAATATGAATCTTAAATTAATCTTTATTCATCTACTTATCCAGATTCTTTAAGTCATCTTTATTTATTCATGAATATGAGTCTGTAATTCGTCTTTATTTATCTATGAATCCGGAATATCTACTTAATCTTTGTATAACTTAAACTTATTTAACCCAGAATATCTACCTAATCTTTATTTATTCAAGAGAGCTGGATATTTAATCCAAATATTAAATTACATTCTAGGAGAATATAACTTTTTCAACCAACTTAATATTGACATGACTTACAAGCTAACTCAACTTAGAACAAACACAACACTCAGTCTCTCGGCCATTAATTTATTACCATTTTAGAAAACATTCTAAACAAGTTGAAAGTAAAGAGTGGATTTGATTTATAATATAAGACTTAGATATAGTACTTAAAAATCTATAGAGAGAGTTGATTGATAAATTTTGTTAAGTTAGTTAATATAAAACAAATCAATAAGTATAAATATAGATACTTATCTATACTTTGACATAGTTTCGCCAAATATTTATTCTATAAAGTCGTATATTAATACTCAACCAATTAATATTAATCTTTTCGCAGATTTTAACTTTTTACCTAATAATTTTTATAATTTTAAATACGAACTCACATGAACTTAACATTGTATTAATAACCTCTTTTGTTAAATGTAAGCCTTGAAACATTTTTAACGTGTTCAATGTATTTTAGACTTGTCATCACCCGGTAAACTCTAAATTGATGATAAATTATTTGTATTGGATGTGTTATGTTCACTATTTTGATATTATGTTATTACTATAAATTTAACATAATTATACTTATTGATTTGTTTTATATTAACCAACTTAACAAAATTTATCAATCAACTCTCTCTATAGATTTTTAAGTACTATATCTAAGTCTTATATTATAAATCATTAATTTATTACTTTGAAAGGGAAAGTACCAATTTCGATGGGTATTTTTTGTTGCCATAATGAGGATTGAACCTGAGACTCTTAGCACAGTAGGCGGTCACAACACCAGCGAACTTTAGAGAACTTAGCCGAGACATTAAACATGACCTGTGTGCCTGCCCGAGCAGACGAGGAACCCACATGCAGTACAGCCTCATCTCAGGAAGTGTTTCGACGCGATCGCTAGGCTTGAGTTTGGCTCCCACTTCCTAGTGGAGGAGGAGACTTTTGATGAGGAAACTCAGGGGGAGGAGGAACAGGAAGAGGAAGAGGATATCAAGAAGAAAGAGGAAGAGAACCAGAAAGATGAGGAGAAGGAAATGCCGTTGATTCTGCTCACTTTGGACATCATCGCAATGGTGTCCCCCGAGGGGGAGAGTGTCAACCTTGGAAAGGTAAGGGGAGGGAGCGAGTCCTCATACCCTTCTGGGTAGTTTATATCATAATAGGATATCCAAGTAACCTATATAATGCCCGATAGATTATGAACACCCAAAATGAGGTTTTTGGTAAGGCAACTCAGAATGATCACTTTTAGTGGCTTAAAAACTTTTGGCCAAGATGTGCGATCTTAAATTTCAGTGACATTTGCCTCATATCCTACTTAAGTTTACATGAAAAGGGAAAGACGCACATGCCCCCACTTTTAGAAAGAGGGTTTAAACATTTAAAAAAACACCTTTCAAACAGTGGTCATTATCATAATAAACCCATATGTGTATTTTTTTTCCCATTTATTTGAGGTATTTAATGTGCACTTTCTGAACTGACCAATTATGTAAGCACACAAATTATAGACTAACTGAAATCTAGAACAGACACAACACCCCTTGGTCGTTAATTCATCACTGTGAAAGGGGAAACCCTTATTTTACCAATGATAATTTTTTTGGCAATGCCAGGAATTAAACCCAGGATCCTATTCCTTGTATACCCTGATTTTGGTTGGAAGAACAGTAGAGAAAATCAAAACATATTTCTTTGCGGCCAACATTGATAACATTTTCTTAAATTATTTGTGTTATTTTATAGGTATTGATAATATCTATCAAAAGTAACATTTGCAGATGCATGACTTTATGTATGAATATATTAACATTGTTTTAGTAACATTAGTAACTAACTTCTATTGTTCTTCATACCAAAATCATACACAGACAGACACTTTACCAACTTAGTTAAGGTGTCGGACCATATAATTATGTACTTGACATGTCTATATTACAACAATAGATTTATTGAATTAGATAGTAATAACATAACTTCTGAGCACAATAAAATACCTCATTCGCATTTTGCCATGTTTATTAACACTTCCTTCTACATTATATTTCCATAAAAACGTTTTAGAAAAATAACAAACGCTAATTAAATTCCTGCATCTTTGATCGAACTGTCTAAAGGCATCACATAATAGACTAGACTGGCAATGACGGGTAGATTGGTGTTCAAACCCTGGTAAAATTTACCAAGGGTGGTTTATCCCAACCTCCTTGTCATTGGCAGGCCAGTCTATTGCAAGATTGACGCCTTAGACCAATCGTCCACCGAAGCGGGTGATACAGATATAGTCATAAACAATTATTCTGGACCATTTAAGAATGACAAATCCTTGTTGTGGTCATAGGGCCTGAGGGCGCGTGGAAATGTAGAAGACTGGCTGGGTAAAGTGGAGGATTCAATGTTTGGGTCCTTGCGCCGAAGGATGCACATGGCTATGAAGGACCATAGGAGGAGGTCTCGTAAGAAATGGATCCTCTCACATCCTTCACAGGTATCAATTCCAAAATTGTAAAATAAAAAAAAGTTTTGTAATTGGTTATCCCCAACCCCATATCAAACCTATCACTGAATAATAAAGTTGTTCCTTAAATATAGTGTTGTTTTATACCACCAGATTGTGCTGACAGTGTCACAGATCATGTGGTGCAGTAAGGTCCACGCCATCTTCAACCTCCCAACGGATCAGGAAAAGCAGAATGAGATGGTTGAGTTTGAAAACAAGAACTTTGATGTAGGTTACTTCCCTCAATATATCTACCAAAATAGTCCATTTACTTATAGAAATCTTCTAGTATTAGTTAGATTCAAACATTTATTTAACAATTTTTGCTTTTAAATAATGTATTTACAACAGTATCACCTCATTATACCGAACTAATTGGGAGTGAAATCTGGTTTGGATTAGCGAAGATTCATATTAAGCGGGAGACAGAGTTTTTTATTAACAAATTTTAAGTTAGAGTTAGAATGAGTTTGATAAAATTGATTTTCATTTAACTGATGTATAACATTTAATGTAACTGTAATAATTATGTTTAGTTACATCAAAACACATTGTGTTGATACTACTTGTAAATGTCAAATATTTATTATCACTGTTATAACTTATAAGCTTAGTAAGAGTTGGACCACACTATTTAAATCTGCAACGGACACCAAAAAAAACAACAATACTTTACCACTGGTCCCAACATAAATGCTACAGTAAATTTTTATTTTCCTACAGTAAGCCAGGATCATTCATTTATATCGATTATATTAATTGTCCTGCACAAAGAGCTAATATCAACCAGTCACCAGACATGTTATCTATGATTGATTCTTGTGGAACTACCTCTTCAGTTTAGTTTATATTTTTACTTTTCCAAAACAAGATACATGCATTTTCATGAACAATTGAGCACACAAAAATACCGACAATACAGTAAAATGTAGAGCATTTGATGAACACAGACAGAGAAAAAATTGAATGAAATATACAAGGAAAAATTTCCCCCAAAAAAACCCAGCCACACTTGAAAATAATAATTAATACAATTGAAACTTTATAAAACTTTACTATTATCGCCTCCCCACGTTTTGTAGGCCCTACTGTCAGGATGGGTTGCAGCGAGGATAGGGGAAGTGGTGAAATGTATGTATGGGTTCTTAATTTATAAACGGCTTTGGTTTTTAGGGTTTATTATTGCACTATTAACTACTACACAATGTGCCGTTATAATAAGTATACAAAAAGAGATATAAAGACTTTACTTAGGAGCTCGCGACAGAACTGGTTAGGTAAGAAATGCTTAACTAATGGCCTGACTGACACACTCGGTGGTCCTACACGGATACGAACCCTAGTACCTTGGGCACGATGGTTGCCCTCAAGCACAAGTACCCGATGACCCGGTGTTCTATCCCGCGCAGCCCCACAAACAGGCAAAGTGACCCCTTAGTACAGATATTTTTTGTCAGCCCTGAATAGCTCTAAAACAGAACCAGATATACAATGAATTGGCCTGATTGCCAACAACAATGCTGACACACTGTTTTGAATAGTCAATTGTTACATCCTACTGTTTACAAACTTATCAAAACAAATGTAACTATACTAGTTCCATCGTTTGCATCTTTTAACATTAATATGTTGATTTTAAACAAACATCCCAATTAAGGACAGTCAATTTATATCTGCCTTGCAGGATGGGCAGCCATTACTTAAGCCCAGAGGATTTCCTCGATGACTGATGGAGGTTGTTGGAGGAGGGAGTGAATCTGACAGTTCACACAGTTTTTCACTTCCCATCCTGAATTATGTCTGTCTTAACTACAACCGAAACGTAGGAAGCCATTATTTCCTCATCTCAAATCAAGACAGAAAATATTAACTTATATTTATTTAATATTGTGGTTCCTCTCCCCTTCCCACCCACCCTCATGTTAATGAATTACTACAGATAGACATGAGCTATGACCCAGTGGGGTAACTAGGATGATGCAACTGGGGCACGTGCCCTAAGTGGCTTTTTTAGCACCGCGTCTTACTACCTGTACAGGTTATAAGCATATGAACTAATTATGATAATGTGTTGAACTTAGAGGATGTGTACCCGCATCTATCTGGAGGAAGAGTAAAAACCACCCTTAGTACACCCGACTGAAATTTGAACCCTTATCTCCCTGTCATTGGTAGTCTAGTCTCTTGCGAGAGTGACACCTTAGGCCATGTGAGCACCAAAGCGGGTTGCCTCCGAATTCATTAGCAATTTTAGCAACAATATAATTATATTTTAACAATAAAATTTTATTTTGTTTTTATTTGTTTGTAACTGGTACTATAATGAGTAAAAAGTTTTAATACCAATATAAGAATTGAACCAAAATTTAAAGAACACTTTTGAAGGAGCGCCATTTTTTTTTCAATGGCCAATAAATAAATATATTAATAATTAGAGTTGGGAACATTTTCCTTCAAATCCAAATCTTTATTTTGCTAATGAATCCCGACATTCCTGACAGGACCTGAACAAGTTGGCAGCCATGGTGCGTGGTGACCTTGAAAAGCTGCAGCGCATGGTGCTGTGTTCCCTCATCACCGTCGATGTCCATGCCAGAGACATTGTCACTGAACTTGTCCGGGAGAAAGTCACCAGCGAGTCAGTAACCCTTCCTTACCATGCTCATTTCAACTGGTGGTCGCGGTCTCATAACCGTCAGGCTCGCAATAAACTGCTCCGTCAGGGGCTGGGGGTGGTTTCACTATGTGCGAATTATCATTATAGTTTTCCCATTTTCTCTCCACTCTAATGTTACATTTTCTTTTAAAAAGCCTTGCATATTATTTTCTCTAATAATCTACTGTTAATAATTTTAGGATTTTTTTTTGTTGTCACCTCGTATTACTACCCATTTTGATTGTATACAAATGTACTAATTATACTAATGTGTTAGGTTGAATCTAGAGGAAATGTACCCACGTTTTAATGGATATAATGGACAATCATTGAGGAAAAATAACCCTCAGTACACCCGGCATAGATTTGAACCCTGATCTGCCTGTTATTGGCAAACAAGTATATTGAGAGAGCGATGCCTTAGAGCAGGGGTCGGCAATCTTTTTGGGCCTCAATCGATTTTTACATCTATCAAAAGTCCCACGATCACCCTTCTTTTCTCCACTCTAATTTTAATTCTTTTTTTTTTTCTACACATCTTGTATTTATTCCTTGAATTCAATATTTCCTCCAATACTTAAGTCCCTGCCTTTATATAAAATACATAAAATAAATAAAATGTACATTCCGTTTATCCTGAAAGGTAGCAGTCTTACCTTGATGGATTAAATTATGGCCCTATCTTATGGGCTGTACCATAGTTGAATAATGCAAGGTAAGATTCCCTTTTTGTGATGATGTAGGTTTCTTATGTGGTCAACTGAAAATTGTTGCTAGATCAGCCTATTGCCGACTCATGCCTTAGACTTAGAGCATTAGACCACCAAAGCGGGTCAACTCATTCTGTTGTCGTAGTGAAAAAAGCATGCTTGTTTGGTTTTAAAATAACCTATGTGCAANTATTTTTCGGCGGTTAGGGGGTTATGTTGCCATTAAAAAAAACCTTCAGATAACTTCTAGAGATGTTTAGTATTTAGAAATTTTCCCAGCCCTCGGCAGTTAGGGTGTTATGGTGCCATATAAGACACTTCAGAGAGCTTCTAGAGGTGTTTAATATTTATAATTTTTCCTTAACTTCAACAGCTATGCTACTATAAAAATTTTTTTTAGAGAGCATCTAGAGGTGTTTAAATATATAGATTTCTCCTAGCCTCCAGCAGTTAGGGATCATGTTACGGTAAAAAAAAAACATTTTAAAGAGCTTCTAGAGTTGTTTAAATATATAGAATTTTCCTATAGCCTCCGGCATTTAGGGGGTTATGGTACCATAAAAATCACTTGAACAGATAGCGTCTAGATCTGTTTAATAATTAGAATTTGTCCTAGCCTCCGATAGTTAGGGGGTAGTGTTGCCATAAAAAACACTTCAGATAGCTTCTAGAACTGTTTTTTATTTAGAATTTTTTTTAGCCTTTGTCAATTAGGGGATGGGCCCACCAAACCCCCCCTGAAATTATTGGCTGGCTACGGCCGTGCCTATGTGTAAAATGTTGTAGAGGGTGGTGGGTCAAGTATATGTTTAGCGGGTCCCAGTTTGATCCCAGTAGAAGGCATATAAATAAATTATGTGTACGGAGTGTGCAAATTCAATTAGGATTTTAAAGGTTAAAGGCTACCAAAGCGGAATCAAAGATCAAATATATATATTTTTTAATTGTATTATCTAGAAACAAATATTATATGATGAATATTTATATAATTTCAGACACTAAATAATACATATAAGTATTTTATTGCAAAAATGTACCATAGATTTTCACTAGGGATGTGCGAAGTCCACTTTTGCAATTCAAAGCAAAGTTGAAATGAATAATATGAAATATTTCCGAAATTGAATTTAAGTTTGAATATTAAAAAAATGTTTAGTTTTGGGTAAAAATATTATACCTTACATGGTCATGTAAATGTATATATTGTCACTTGATTTGTCAGGATAGCTTGCAGGAAGGGTTAGGTCGCCGGTAAGGTAATTGTGTAGGTTCAAAATAATATGGAGTCTTATGAATTTTGGTTTAATAGACGTTATTAAAAGGTAATACAAAGTGTGGTGTTAAATGAAAGATAAAAAAATATAGAGACTGGACACTCGCATTCTTGGAAAAACTGGCTCAACTTGTGGAAAAGTAACTTGATGAAATTGACTTCGCGTGACCCCTACAATATTCTATCTCAGGGCCCTAGGCTCGACGGATGCCTCTAAGTACAAGTGCTACTGATGACCTGGAGATGTAGTCTGCTATGGTCCGGCGTCGGGCAGCGTAACTGCCTGCAATATCGATGGAATTGTGACAGCCCCGATTTAAAAAATAAACAAAAGGCTTTTATATCCCGCTATGGCCCCTTTCCTGGCCAACTAGATTGTTATGAATCGTCAACATTCCCTTTCAACCTTCCTAGTTAGTTACGTCATGTACAATAAGCCAGCATTTTTTAGCACGTGCATTCACTCAAGCATGACAGTATTAAATATAATTTACAAAATGTTATACTTAAAAAATAATTAATATATTTTGTCTTTAAATGATAAATTAAGCTATTATCACAAAGTCTAATTTAATTATTTTGGATTTATTTTATGTGAATACTAATATGTGATAGAAATAACAGCAGAAAATGAAAATAATAAACTAAAATGTGTATTTTAAATTAAGATTTTTTTTTTGGCAAAGCTTCATCATAATTGTCAAATCCGGAATCTCGCTTTAGAATCTAAGTCAAAGCAAAAAAATATACAAAGCCAAGTTGATGTTTTCAAAGCTTCGCATGCCCTTTATTTCCACCAAAATTGTTGAATTAAATTTTGCAAAGTATAATTCAATTACTTGAAATATTTGCCATTTACATGATAATTGAAAATGAGAATAATTGAACATTTGTGTTGTTTTTTTGTCTATATTTTTATTGGATACTGTGCGGGCAGGGATAATTTCGAGTGGCTGCGTCAGCTGCGCTATTACTGGGACGAGGAGCACAATACATGCGTTGCACGCATGTCCAGCGCCACTTACATCTACGGCTATGAGTACCTGGGGGCGTCAGGGAAACTGGTCATCACGCCCCTCACCGACAAGTGCTACCTGTGCCTCATGGGGGCCCTGCAACTGGATCTTGGTAACAATCTAGAGAACTACAGTCTACTTTTCATGGAAAGGCCCTTTTTAGAAAATACAAACATATTTTTTTGCAGTCAAAATTGATAACATTTTACAAATTAATTAATGTTATTTTATAGTTATTGATAATATCTCTCAAAATTAACAGCTGCTGATTACATGATTTTACGCTATGAATACAATTGATTTTATTATCCTGGGTCAACATAACTAAGTTGTGAACTACCCAAGACATTAAAAAAATTATGTAATTTTTTATAACATTTCAAAATATTATTTAATAACATTTCAAGATATTATTTAAATAACATTTCAACTATTCACGGTACCATACGATATAGCTTCCCAGCAACTGTACATAATAATAAGAAGTTGTGAACATATTCTCAAACAAAAGTGGCAACCATAACGACTCATCGTGATTTGAAAGCACTTATCCAGTGTTTACTTTTGAGTCTGAGCGGGCAGGTGCATCGCGTTTGTGTTACCAGTTTGATTTTTCGTATCTCATAACAGATAAATGATATTTTTTACAACTTTTTCAATGATTTTTTCTACATAAATTATCTATTTCTGGGCCAAATTTTCCATACTATCCCGGATAATTGAAAGTCTTTTGTATATTAGAATTGTTTAAGTGACTTTATAAATGTAAAATTTACTATTTATCTAAATCAGATTATAAGTGGGCTGTTCTATTTTAAGTAAGCCTGATATTTATTTACTGTGTTTCTAAAGTTTATTTAGGTACCTTTAGTCACACTGACATACATAATAGCTCTGTGTTTGTAAAAGTGCACATAAAATCCTGAAACAAACTTTAAACTTCAATACAAGTTGAAACCCACTTCGGTGGTCAAATGAGCAATGGCATTACTTTTGCAATAGAATGGACTACTGTAAATAAGGTTGGTGGTTCAAATCCTGGTCAGTTGTATTGAGGGTAGTTTTCCCTGAATGGGTTTTCACTCTTTTACCACAAAAATGTGGGTACACTTCCTTTAAATCCAACCTTACTCATCCCTAACATATTAAAGTAATTAGTACACATGCTTGTATCCCTAACGGATATGGAAATGCGTTGAAAATAAAATAAAAGAACACCAGGTTAAAAAGTGATAACCGTTAGAGAAAGACCTTATGAATTTACTTGTAGGGGGTGCCCCGGCTGGCCCCGCGGGGACAGGCAAGACTGAGACCACCAAGGACCTGGCCAAAGCCCTAGCCATCCAGTGCGTTGTATTCAATTGCTCGGAGGGGCTCGACTACAAGATGATGGGTCGGTTCTTCTCTGGACTAGCCCAGTCGGGGGCCTGGTGCTGCTTTGACGAGTTCAATCGCATCGACATAGAGGTGCTGTCCGTCATTGCTCAGCAGCTCATCACCATCAGGAACGCCAAGGCTGCCAAAATGCAAAGGTATGTTTCATTGGCTAATATGTACATTCAGTTTACCCTGAAAGGAATCAGTCTCACCTTGACTTATTACACTATGGCGCAAGGCCGTAGCCAGGGGGGGGG